>OX632359.1:20246784-20264284 GCA_951751655.1 Ophion costatus | reverse complement strand
TGTTTATGCCTACTTTGGAAACTCCCATTTTCATCATATCGCCGGGGACTTTTATCTGCGGTCAGCAGACTGATATCATGCGAACATAGTATATCTATCTGTAGTATAGGGTATGTACTATATATACAAAGCACGATAGTGTCTCGGATAGTTTTTGATTTTTCATTTCCGCCGTGTACAACGCATCGAAGCACACATGACTGAGCGATATTATTGCCGGCATCCCAAAACACGAAAGGGCTCTCTCTCTCTCTCTCTCTGTCTCGCTCTCTCTGACACACACACAATGTCACTATAATATTCGGAACAAAAAGCGCTTTCGTGGACTCCAAGAGGAGAGACTCGGGAAAAAAATTGTAAGCGTTCCAGCTCGAGATAGGTAGACATTGGGATAAATGCACTCTCAATATCTAGAAGTGGAGAACGATGCAATGCAGAGCGAGACTTATTGGCAGTCTCTTTTCAAGTCCACTCGAACGAATTAGAAGGCGCTGAATTTTTTTGCCATTTCAACGATGCGTCGGTATGTGGTTTTGAATAAAGGCGCGCGCGTGAACCATTTGGCGTGGAGTTGGAAGCGAAACTGAATCGGATGCGGTGAACCCGAGGGGTGGACGAGAGACGGAGCGAACGAATCGAGGGGGGAGACTCTGGAACACGTGGTGGCAGCTCTCTCTCTCTCTCTCTCTCTCTCTCTCTCTCCCTCTCTCCCGCTTTTCCTTTTTTTTTACTCGGCGCGACGTATTTCACAAGCACGAATTTTTTTCTCCCCTTGTCGCCGAGTTGCGAGCGGTGCGAGCGAGACGAAACTTTCTGGGACTCTGTAATGATGCTTCACGAATCGTGCTCTTAAATTCTTGTGAGTATGCACACTCAGGGCTCACTATCCTGTGTATATAATGTCGAGCCGCATGGATACACGCGTCGTAACGTTCCAAGAGCCACACGTCAAGGGGGAAACCCCCCTTCCCGTTTACATCGTCCCTTTACTTTGGGATACCCAAGCGAAGCCAAATTTCGATAGCCAAACCAGAGGGGACCTCTTCGTAATGTATATCAAGTCCGATCGTGAGACTTTAAACGGTAGACTGGATCTTAAATGTATGTTTATATAAGCTGACTGGGTCGGCGGTAACAGGCTCCATGCAATTTTTTATGATACATTTACGTTACTCAACGTTATATTTATTGGTTGCACAATTTATCGTTGGGTATCCTAAAATAATAGATTCCCATTAACATCTTTTAAATCATATAAAGCATATTACGGTTTCTCAAACTATTATTTTGTGTTACAATTTTTATATGTGTTTTTCGTAAACACAAAATCCGTATACATATATATAGATATATATATAGGACGAGGCAACAATTTTTACCAGTAGAAATATTTGTAAACCAATCAGACTTAGGCAAAAACTTTTCTCGAGCGGCTACGCGGTTCATCCAGGTGGAGGCACGTCGGAGATTTCAAGGAGATTTCAAGGCGCTTCTGAGATTTCACATAAGAGGAACACTAGTTTTTTCAAAAGTAATTTGAGGATCCGACAATTACTTCATACACGGAATTTTAAGATGATTGATCAAAATTTAATATGAAAAAACGACAAAACCGCAATTTTAAAGTTATTAGCCTAAAATCGATTAAAAAAGTTGTCAAAATACTTACGCTTATAGAAAGTGCTCAACTGATTACCACTATTTTCGATGCATGCATGCAGTCGTGTGCATTCGGGAAGAATTGGCCTTCTTATCTGCTAGAAAAAATGATGCCAACTTCAACACCTTATTAGTGAAAACCAATGCGAGTCGCCTAAAAATCTCAAGTTCGTTATCCTACCTCGGGAGTTGAATCCAATGACCAACGCCTCTAACTGTATAGTAAAAAGACAAATGCAAAATGGAAAAAAAAATCACGTCATCGTTTTTATCTCGTTTTTTATGCGATACCAAGTCAGATTGACAGTGTTTTTTATATTGCTTTATAAAAAGTTATTTTAGGAAATGAATCCAAGTTGGCGCTAAAAGAGCCAGGAGGTAGCGGGGGTCAGATGAACGTGCGGTCAAAGCTTCATCTTTGAAGTGTATTGCGTAATTATTGACTATTTAATATGTACATTTTATGTAAAAGAAAATATGATTGTTAACAAAAAGCCATTTTCGCCAGGCCGGCCCCCGAGCGCCTTCCCCAAAAAAATTCAGGCTACGCCAATACGGGGACTAGTAATTGAATAAAAAATAGAGCTCAGAAAAGATCCGAAAAATCTTGTGTTTGTTTCTTTACGCAGTCAATTTCGGCCACACTCGTATTGAAATCGAATGCAAGTCACAAAAAAGAATGTACCTGTAAACGCAACTTCAAATTTCATGAAATTTGAACTTTTCCAACGCTAAATACTTCCATCGATGGCCGCAAAATTTTATTTGAAAAAATATCTTGTTTGGAACATACTTTAATCTTGTACGATAATTTGGCCAGGTATTTCGCAATTTGTGAAAATGATTTGAAATATAAAGCGTTTTATTTAGAACATACTGCCTATGGTATCGTATTAGGGTGCAATTATTTAGACAAATATCTTACAAACTGTTTTCGCCTGCAAAACAAGTCGGTTCACACGCATATTCTAAACACTTTTCCAGTGTGCCGCTATTTTGTATTGGAAGAAAAAATTAAAACATTTTTTCATATTCTTTTTTTTGTATCTTTTGAGAAATCGATTGTAAATTTTCAACAGGGTTCCCTCATTTTTTTTGTAAACCCTTTCCAAAGTTCCCACACCAATTTTGATGGGCCTAACGGGGGGTATTTATGCTTCAATCAAGTTACACCTAAATATTCGAGCGCACCCTTGACTATTCATCATTGTAGAGCGATTGATTCACGTATAATATAATCTACGGAGTGTCTCCCCGTCCGGTTATCGGACGAATGAGCGTATGTTATTCGTCTAGACGGCGGCTCAGTTCACGCCGTATTTCCAGTAGGTGTACATATTATTGTGATTCGTGTAAGCTAGTATCTGGACGAATAACATATACACAGGGTGAGGCACTAACTGTTGCCGCCTTAAATATCTCTGTGATTATCGACGTCACAAAAAAGTGTTTGAAACAAAAGTTGTACCGTACGAAAGGGGTCATCAAATGCGATCATTTTTTTTATCTCAGTGGAGGCGCTGTCGCACAGTAAATGTCACCTCCACTTTTTTAAATGGGACGGTACATTTTTTTTTCAGCTATGTTGTAGAGAATCGAAAACTGCATAAAAAACATTTAGGGGTCAAAGTCGTTCAAGGTCATTTAAGATCAAAGAGTGACATGAATTTTATTTTTATGTGAAATTACCTTTATTCACAGTATGTGAATAAAGGTAATTTCGAACGAAAAAACGCCCTTCAAGGTCATTTAAGATCAAAAAGTGACATGAACTTTATTTTTATGTAAAATTCATGTCACTTTTTTATCTTAAATGACGTTGAACGACTTTGACCCCTAAATGTCTTTCATGCAGATTTCGATGCTCTACAAGACAGTTGAAAAAAAATGTACCGTCCCATTTAAAAAAGTGGAGGTGACCTTTACTGTGCGACAGCGCCTCCACTGAGATAACAAAAAACGGTCGCATTCGATGACCCCTTTCGTACGGTACAACTTTTGTTTCAAACATTTTTTTGTGACGTCGATAATTACAGAGATATTCAAGGTGGCAACAGTTAGTGCCTCACCCTGTATAATTGTCCGGATAGTATGTGTTAAATATTTAAAACTATCTGGAAGAATAATTTACACGTAGTCATCCGGACAAAATGTTTATTATTTTGTTTGGTTTTGGGTTCGTTGGTTGTGTTTGGGTTTGGGTTGGTTAGTTGTGTTTGGGTTTTGGTTTTTTTTGGTCTTTGTTGTTTGGGTGTGTTTGTTTGGTTTGGGTTAATTGGTTTTGTTTGGGTTTGGGGGTTTTGGGTTTGGGTTTGTTTTTTGGGGTGGCTTGTTTGGGTGTGTTTGTTTGGTTTGGGTTTGGGTTTTTTGAGTTTGGGTGTGTTTTTTGGGGTGGTTTTATTGCGTCTGTCATTTTGGGTTTGGGTTGCTTTGTTTGGGTTTGTGTGTTTGGGATTGCTTGTTTGGGGCGTTGTACAGCGTAAACCGCGTGAAATTAGCCGCTATCCGGACGAATAACATACGCTTATTCCTCCGATAACCGGACGGCTAGCCTCAGCGTATAATCTAATATAATCGCGTATATATATTCATGTATGACATTAGGACAATTTAAGGGGCTCAATTTAGCTAGAGGCCCGGAAAAACGGCCACCTTCCGGCTTCTTTCTGGGAAACCCTTGGTCAAAAAGAAACGCATTTGTTTAAACAAAAATGTACATATATTGATTGCCTGCAAGAAAAATCACCAAAAAATACAGGAAAACAATAAAAACATGGCTGCCGCTAGATGGTAACATTTTTATGCCACGCTTGGCGATGGACCCGCTACAGATTGAACGGTCCATCTAACATCTAAAAACCAAACGGGTTATTCAAGTTAACAATAAATCCGAGACGTTGACGGTCGTCGATTGCTTGAGTCATTTTTTTAACAACGTGGCGACGAATTGAACCTCGAGCGTACACAAACGTTGAAAAAAGTCGTAATTTTTACGTAACTATTAAAAAATGAAGATCGATTTTAAAAAAAGTGAGATCGTCAACGTCCGTTAAATGTTTCTCATCGTAAGTAGTAGAGCTAGGCGGGTTCTAACGCACTTTGGGGGGAGGGAGAAAGGGAGGAGGGAGAGAGGGAGGCAGAGGGGAGGGGGGAGGGAGCGAGGGGCAGGGGGGGTAGGGAGCGGGGGGGGGGCGATGCGTCGTGCGTGCGTGCGTGCGTGCGTACGTGCGTGCGTGCGTGTGTGTGTGCGTGCGTGCGTGCGTGTGTGTGTGTGTGTGTGTGTGTGCGTAGCGGCCTTTCAAAGCCCCCTAATTTATGACATGCAGCTGGTGCCACTCCAAAAGACAATGTCAAGATGTTTCCGCCCCGTCTCAAAGCTCGCCGACACTCGAAACAGGTCCTGACAGGTTTCTCGGAAAAGCGTGCATGCGTGCGTGCGTATGTGAAAACCATATATGGGTCGGAAAATTTTCTGTAATATGAAAACGCTAGGCACCACATGGGTGGTCTTTATTTATGACATGCAGCTGCCCTGCTTCTATCTCGAAGACAATGGCAATTGCATCCGCCCCGTCTCACAAAGCTCGCCGACACTCGAAACACGTCCTGACAGGTTCCTCGGGAAAAGTATAGCTTAGGGATCTATCGTCAAGGGCTGTTGGCGCCGATGGAACACTTGAGCTGCACTCTTGAAAAAAGAAGTCTCATCGAGGTCTCGGGTTCATTCCGAGATATAACGTCAAGATGTTCGCATGTGCGAGTATGTACGCAGTACATCCAACCAAGCACCCCCTGGACTTGACTAAAAACGAGCTCGAACAGATTCCAAAGGTTTTGCTTCTAAAGTATTGGGGTAACTTTATTGGTTTACTGTGGGATCGTTTGCCGGAACATCATCAGAACGACAGTGAAGTGATATCATATCTTCCATGCATGGAGCACTATAATACACCGCAGATGAAAGATCACATTGATGGCCCCCCACCTCAACGTCGGGAGTGTGAAAAGTGTTGCGGGGGGGGGGGAAATTCCGTACGTGCGGGGTTCTTCGAACGTGTTTGAACCTGTTACACATGCCTATGATTGGATAAGTGGGGAGAAGTTTTTAAAATCTGAGTGGAGGGGATACACGAGGGAGCTTACGATTTCGTGGACCAAGCTCAGACTACACTATTCCACCGCACCATCAACATCTCTCCAAAAAAGAACTTTGAAAGTGCGGGGTAAATGGATCTCTCAAATATCAACAAAGTCAGCCTGATGGCGGAATTCCTCCCAACGAAGAAGCTGTCAGAACTCCACGTCCATTCGGATCATCAAATCACGGACATGAGAGCTGTACATACCAAGTTTGGAAAACGCTACATCGTGGACGTTGCAAATGAGTTTGCCATCTTCTTGCCAGCGCGGCTGGTAAAGGCCTTCGATCAAGATCTGAATATGTTCGAGAGTCTGCTGCAACTGGCGGGCAATGATCAACTCTACATGAAGTACATTGGTGGAAAATACAACAGCGTCGAGTTCCATCGAGTCTGAGTATGGTGGAAAAGAACGCTCGTGAAGGCTCGGCGGAAACAACAAGTTCAACAGCAGCCAGCATCATCACCATCGTAGAGTGCAAGGACTGTTTACATCACAGTCATCATCGTAGAGTTTTCGACGCTCGAGTCTGAGTATGGTGGAACAGAACGCTCGTGAAGGCCCGGTGGAAACAACGAGTTCAGGGGCAGCTGGCATCATCACCATCGTAGAGTGCAAACACTGTTTACATCACAGTCATCATGGCAGAGTTTTCAACGCTTAGTGCTATCTAAAAATGTACAAAAAAAAAAAACTTACAATTATATTCGTACAAATCATCGAATTATATTCGTACAAATTATATTCGTACAAATCATATTCGTACATTATATTCGTACATTATATTCGTACAAATCATCGAATATAATGTAAAAAAAAAAAATGTCAAATTGTATTCGCCGTAGATATAGGAAATAAATGGAGAAAACGATATTTGTTCAAAATGTTTTTATTCATTTTAAAAAACTCCCTCGCTCACACAACGCTTCGTATACACTCAACCAGCTTTTCAACGACATTACATTGGCTTCGGCGCAATTGTATTTTGTATTGAAGGAATGATGGGGACATTTGGATTTCGTGATTTTCGGCAGCTTCTGCAGCGATGGACAGTCCAGAGTCTCCAAGTCGAAGACTTTTGTTGCGGCATCCGTGAATCTTGATAGCCATGCGCATTTCTCGAATCCCTTCGCATAGATGGTGGGAGCTCCTTGCAAGATTCGTCGAATTGTCTTTCTAGCTGCCTCGCATGGTATGCCGCTGTGATCCCATCCTATTCCATGGAAATTGCGTTCCAACCACTTGTTGGTCATTTTGTACTTGGCCGGTAGAGAGTCCCAGGCAAATGGTGCGTCGAAGGCGAGCGTCAGCGGTTTAGCATCCTTGTCGAGGAGTCTGACGATGGACATCTCCTTTAGGACAAATTTGTTGATGGGACTCTTGAAGCCCTGTACATCGACGATAAGCTCCATGTTGACTGATGCGGGTGCGAATCATCAGCATGATTTTATACCAATTTTTTAACCCCACCACCGATTGGATTGTACTCGACAATACGATCATGAAGGATCATGCAGTATGCCGAAGTTTGTGGCGGAATATTGTTTTTCAATTCAAATTTAAGACGCACGTCAACAGGGCCGGACTTGAGACAATCGTTTTGCTTTGAACAGTCAATGACAACGAGGGGGGCTTTTTCTAAAAATTCCACCCTGCTCAGCCATGGTTCAGCCTCTTTGTTGTAATAGGTCTGCTGAAAGTTTGCATACATCTCGTAGAGTAGAGCATATTGATTTTGTTCAATGTTCAAATTCAAATTTCCATATGGATAACATTGCGAGTTGAGGTATAGTTTGACATCACTCATGTTACAATGATCAAAGTGGCTCGCATTGTGTTGTTTCGTATTTTTCCGTCCCGTCTGCAGCGCGAGTATGACATATCGTGGCTTCTCCAGTTGATTTGAAGTTTTCACAGACCACATGTGCTTGGAGGTCGCAGGCAGCAACGGATATTCATACAGTTCCCATGTTCGGAAACTCATGGAGATTGGTGCGTCTTTGGCGAGAAACTTTAAGGGAGCTTTCCAGTGTGAAATTTTCAAAAAATCGATTTTTTTTTTTTTGCTTTATCGAATAGTATACACTCTTCCGAATATTCCCTGAAATTTTCATGCCGAAATTCAGATTATTTCGGTTACTGTACAGCATTTCTTGGAAGAAGGCAACGGAGCGCTACAGCTGCCGCGTCGGCCGTCTGCCCGTGCGACCGTTATTTCTATTGTCTCGTTCCTACCTGCTCGTGTACCTTCCAACGTGAGTCCGGTTCGTCTTTCAGTTCGGTTTCGACATTCAAAATGGATAGATCTACGAAAGAGAAATGTGCGTAGCAGGATAGAAAAGGCTCGAGAAGCGGACATCCGCGAAATGAACGAAAAAGATCCGCGGGTTTCAAGGGAACAAATCGACACGATATCGAAACGGATCTAACGTTTGCGAGCACTTCGGCAGCAAAAATCTTGAAAAAGAGTCCAGAGTTTGAAGTCCGAATCGATCAAACGTTTAGCTATGTGATTTTGGAGTTCTTTTTGGTTTTCGGCGCTCTTCAGGAACTGTTGAAGTGCAAAAAGTGTAATAGCGACGTGAAGTTTTTTAAAAAAACGATTCGCGGATTGGGCTTTAAAATTTGTGTTCAGTGTTCGTCTCCAGATCCGGCCGAGATAGATTCTTGTCCTTTGATAAAAAATGCTTATGAAATCAATCGTCGTTTCTGCTTTGTCATGCGATTGGTCGGCATCGGCATGAATGGCATTAGAAATTTTATCGCCTTGATGGATTTAACTGCAAACTTCAGTAATAACACCTATTATGGAATCGTGAAAATCCTGCAGATTGCAGCGAAATCAATATACGAGGCCGTCGAGAAAAAAGCAGGTACCGAAGAGAAGGAAAAAACTTTGGAAGCAGAAAATCGGGGCGATATTCTGACGGTGTCCGGTGATGGATCGTGGTCGAAACGCGGTTTCACGTCGCGCATGGGTATCGTGTCCGTGATTGGAAAATATACCAACAAAGTTTTGGATGTTGCTGTCAAATCAAGCTTCTGCAAGGCTTGTGCATTCTGGAAAGGACAAAAGGGAACACCCGAGTACGAGGCGTGGTTTGAGACGCATGAATCCGAATGCAACGTCAATCACGAAGGCAGCGCGGGAAAAATGGAAGTCGACGGTATAATCGAAACATTCAAGAGATCAGAAGAATTGCACAATGCGAAATACGATTTCTATATAGGAGACGGCGATACAAAAACATTCAAGATGTTATTAGAAGCCAAGCCGTACGGTGACGATTTGACGGTAAAAAAAAAGGAATGCGTTTTGCACGTGAAAAAGCGAGTATAGAAACGAAGCAAGAAAAAGGTTAGTTCAACTAAAAAAGGCCAAAAAGCAAATCGAAGACAAAGCAATGGAGAGTGAACCGAAAAAAAGGATCTCGTTCGAGTACTCCGAAAACTAAAAAAAATCATACAAAAAAACTGCTGTTGCACCGAAAAGAGCGCAATTGACGTTAAAATTATTGACAAATCTCTCCGAATATTATGGCTTGGCAGTTCGTCGAAATTCCAATTCCGTGGAAAATATGAGGAAAGCCATATGGGCTACATTTCATCACAAAAGCTCAGCTGATGAAAATCCTCAGCATGAGTATTGCCCTCCGGGAGAAGATTCGTGGTGCGAATGGCGCAAGGCCGAGGCCACAGGAGAGGAGTACACCCATCCACCAGCACTCGACGAAGACGTACAACAAGTTTTAAAGCCGATTTACGATGATCTAACAACGGAGGATCTCTTAGAACGATGTACGGGCGCGAACACTCAAAACAATAACGAGAGCTTCAATCACTGTGTGTGGCAACTAGCCCCAAAGCACGTATTCTGCGGCAAGCAGATAGTAGAAATCGCTACGCAGTGTGCTGTGTGCACTTTCAATGAAGGTTACGACCCAATTTTAAAAATTTTGGAGACGATGGGATGCACGATAGGGCCGAGCGCCGCAGATTTCGCCGCTAAGTACAAGAATGCGCGCATCACCCAAGCAAACCGCCGGGCGTCCCTGGATAGCAAAGAGGCGAGGACAGCTCGTCGGACTGAACAATCCATTGAGCACGATCTTTTCGAAGAAGCAGAAGGGACATTGTATGGACCTGGCATCGCTGATTGACCGTAAGTAAACGATTTACCTAAAATTTCCTCACTTGAAACTTTGAACGCGTTTTTCTCGAAACAGCATTTTTCAAAACGGTGTCCAACTTGGAGGCCAGAGTTTTAAAGCTATCGAGTTGAATTTTTTACACAATATTCTTAACGTCATTGTTTATCGTGCTATGGAAGCTTTTTTTTTTTTTGACATCTTCCTATTTTTTTGTAAAAAAAACTGCCAAAAAAAATGCTAAAATCGATACTTTTTGTTCAAACCGGCGCCATTTTTGCAAAAAAAAAAAAAAAAAGCCTCCATAGCACGAAAGCCAATTATATACCGATTAATAATCTTTTTGTGTTTTTTGTTTCAGATCAAAGTTGTGACCCCCAACGTGGACACCACATCCAAGTGCATTTTCTGCAACAATTGTTTCATCATTTTTATAGATATTAATTAATGAATAAATCGATCTTTAAAAAATTGTTTTGTATTCTTCAATACCCAATTAATATACAAAAAAAAAACCAGACCGATTAGATTATTTTTTCTTTAAAAAAAAATCGCGAAAAACAGCGATTTTTCGGGCTGTCACACTGGAAAGCTCCCTTAACAGTTGAATTTTTCGTTGATCCGAGACCGTTACATACGGTACGAGCCATTCTATTTTATGCAATACGAGTTTGTAGTCTTCGGCGGCCGTTTGTACAATGGCATTGTCGTCGGTCTTTGATCTCGTGAGAATCAACTCATGCTTGGCATTTACGACAATTTTACGATAATCTTCGGCAAAGCCGAGGAGCGTGCTGAGCGGTAGACAGACATCAAAGTTTCCCGACACATCTACAATCTGCTTGGTCTCTTCGACATCGAGCCATCCAGTGTTCTCGAGCATAGAACTTTTGGCCGGTGAGAGAGACGAATATCCCTTAATTACACTCGTAATGCCGAAATTCTTATTACGATCGATTTCTATGGCATTCAATTCATATCGCACTTCCTCAAACAAATGACAAATGGCATTCTTGACGAGACTTGTAGCAGTGGTTGGCGCTCCGTCACGCTTCGATAATTTCCCACATATGTGTAGGGAACTCTTGCTTGGCAGGATGGAGAGGTCTTGATGTTGGATTGCAATAGGAATTTCATCGCTGTTATTGAAGGTTGAAGATGCATATGGCTGCTGCCCGTGAATCTTGCAATGGATAATGGACTCATCAGAGACCACTGGCGCCTGAATGTTTACGATTTCTTCTTCCATCTCACGCAACAGATGCACAGAGCACAGACTAAATAATTTTTGACACGCTTTCGCCACGCACTTTGAGACCCAAATTCCTCAAGAGTAGCACGTTTTGAGGTGTTAGCACTTTGGGCGCTGGCCGACGACTGATCGATTTTATCCATGGTCGCTTATTGTTATTGGACGATCTGTTGAAAACAATACCCATCACGACTTTATATGCAGGCGTATGGTGATTACTTCACCGCGGAAATTTACCAAATCACCGTCCTGATCCACTATGCGAAGCTGTATCGCATCAATCGTTCGGCTCGTGATTGGCAGATAAATTACGTGGGAGGGAACTTCAATGATCTTATAGCCCGGTGGCACGGATGGAAAGAATTCATGAATTGTGTGCACTTTTTGTCCGTTAATATAGGCACCGGCGGTAATGTTGCACTCAACGCGTAGGGCGTTCACTTTGAGAATGGCCACTGGAAGATCGGATTCGTGTCTTTTATTGGCTTCCAATTTGCGTGCAGTGAAGCCTAGTAGATGTCCAATAGAATTTTTCGGTTCAAAATTTACCTCACAATCACACTCGATCTCACTGCGTAGCGTATTATTGTTGGGTTTAATGCTGATTTTGATGTTTTTACGTGAGCGCTCTGCTTGTACAAACGCCTCAATATCCTCTAGTTCATAACTACCCGTAGGTATCGTCAACACCTCATCTCCCACGTAAAGTTTATCGTGGTCAACGTCAATATTGGGAATAGAGTTGAACGTTAACAATTCCACGAGACCGAGGGTATAATTTTTGTGTGGCGAGAGTTCGATGGGGGGAAAGTATTGCGCCTCGAGTATGGATGATGAGCCGGATATGGTCAACGTTAAGCTATCATCCATGGTGCTGGTAAATTGACAACTGAATTCTCCACGTCATTTCACCCCTATATATATAGTGTATATTTGTCTTTGTGATGCAATTGTCGAGAAAGAAACTTGAGGCACAAATGTCCACATTCAATCGTATCATATTCTTGATATCTAGGATAATTATAATTAACGCTACCAACACGAAAATATCTCATGAGTTCGGATGGTGATGGAAGATTACTGAAACTATCAAAGTACATGACTTTCCATCCGGTCTTTTTGTAAGCGACCCAGTGTGTTCCAGGACCGACATTTTCGTCCAAATTCACAACCGCTGCTTCACATTTGAGTGGTCCACTCGCCGACAATGTATCGCGCATGTAAACTCCACGAAAGTGCGGAATTTTTACGATTTTCGCATATTTGAGTAGGTCGCGGTCGGTGAGGGGTCGGCGTGGTAGCGTAACTTCTAGTTTTTTGCCTTAATATGAAGGCCCAATCCCTGCTTATATGGTTTCAGATGTAGACCCCGTCCTAATGCAATCGCTTCAATTGTCCGATTATGACGCCTACTTTCATCCAAATCACGTTTAGCTGCTTGAGCAGCATTTACCGCTTTAGCTATACTAGCCGCACCAACTGACAAAGCACCCGCAGCGCTTAGACCCGCAAAAATAGGCACGAGGAACGGCAATAAACCACCAATTTTTTGGGGTATAGGTAGAACCCGAGGTGTGCGTACTTTGCCACCTTGCATCTTTACAGCTGCACGAGCTCCCTTTAGAGCTGATTTAATAAACTTCTGCGGATCATTACTTTGAATCATTGTCTTCTTTGCAGCACCAATTATCTTTTTCAAACAAACACCACGCCCGCGAGCCTTTATCCCCATACCAAATTTTCTCTTTGTCTTCATAATATTAGCCACACCCCAAGCACTGGCTTTTTCGCCGATACTAGCGTCTCGTGCGGTAACACGTTGCCAAGCCTGTTCAGCCAACACTTTATCCGCCAAATGTCTCACTTCAAGATTATCCGAATTTTTCGAATACGCAATATCGTGTTGTTTGCTTGCCGTATCCAATGGATTAATGCCGGGATCACCACGAGCGAGGCGCCTGGCCAACTTTGTGCCTGGTCCACAATACTGATACCCCGGCAGATGTAGCTCAACGGGGAGTTTGTTGATTAAGCGATTGACCACACCCTTACCACTCTTGCGATGCACGATCATGTCTAAAGACAATATGCGACTGACGGATAATCCCTATAAGAATGCTATTTATATGATTTCGCCGTTAGTCGCGTGTGAGATGACGTCCAGGAAGCAAACTATTGGAGACGGACTTCCCGTGATAAATTTCGACGAGTTTGTCGCAGACAGTGGGAGGAAAGAAAAACGTCATGGGAATTTATTGCCGGATAGCATACGTGCACTGTTCTGCGGTCCATCGAATTGCGGGAAAACCAATGCCCTGCTCACTCTCATCATCCATCCCAATGGCTTGAGATTCGAGAACATTTACATGTATTCCAAATCGCTGCGGCAGCCAAAGTATAAGTTGCTCGAACGATTACTCGAACCTGTAAGTGGAGTAGCGTATCATCCATTCGAGGCGCATGAACAGGTGATAGCGCCAAGTGATGCGCGATCCAACTCTATATTCATCTTTGATGATATAGCATGCGAAAAGCAGGATAATGTTAGAGCCTTCTTTTCCATGGGAAGACACGAGATTGTCGACAGTTTTTATCTTTGTCAGACGTACACTCGTATCCCCAAACATCTCGTGAGGGATAATGCAAATTTCGTGGTGCTTTTCAAGCAGGATGATATGAATCTCAAACACGTGTACAACGATCACGTTAATACGGATATGACTTATACATGCTTCAAAAACATGTGCATGAAATGCTGGAATTCCAACAAGTATGCATTTATCACGATTGACAAGGATAGCGATATTAATGCGGGTCGATACAGACAAGGTTTTGATTATTTTCTAAGCATTGATAAATGACTCATCACGGGTGGTTGAAGAGACAGTATTGTGCACGCCGTGGCGGTGACAACATGAAGAGCGAACAATTATTGCGTGAAAAGGATGTCTTGCGCGAACTTGCCAAGGCGAGCGATGCAATCAGACAAAAGCATCGAATGATGAAATCTGGCAAAGAGAGTGATGAGCAGAGAATGCGCGATGTCTTTAAGCCTATAGTCAGACCATTGGAGAAATTGGTGTCGCACAAAAACGGTGAGCCGGCGAAGGAGGAAATCAAGGATGAAAAAGCCGACGATAAAGAAGGAGATGCGATAAATAGTGTGAAACATGAATTGAAGAACGAGACACACGATTCCTTCAAGAGTGAAACACAAGATTCTTTCAAATTGATATATGAGGATGATGATGATGACTCGCAAAATGTCGATGAGCTGATCAGTGAATATCTCCTGCTGTTACGAACAAATAGAAAAGCAAGCTTGGATGTATCGTATGGTGTGCGGAATCTCTCAAACAACCGATTAACGATTGGCGATTCTCCGATAAATTTCGACTCTCAACATATTCGTGTGGGAGATGTGAATTATGCGAAAACTGTTGGATTAACTGAGCTGCTGTTTAAAAAAGTGCCCAATATCGAAGCAATCACACCAGACGACTTGAAAAACTATGAAAACGTTGTCATTGCGACAAATCCGCACAAAAAATTTTACAAGCCTAGTGAGGCCATCCGACGTAACACCAGCCACAAATTCAACACATATATCGCAAATATAGTCGATCATCATGTGGGACAAGGTATGCCAAAGTATAAGCTAGCTAAAAAAAACACCCAATTGGACTATATTTATTGGGACAATCCAAACGAGCTAGTAGATCGTCTTCGCTTACTTCTCGCATCACAAGCAGCCGGAAATTCAGCCCATGCGAATGAAATTATATCGATTATCGAGGAATTGCGTGAAGCTGAAATCATTTATTAACTCCTCGACATCGGGGAATTTACGCATTATCAACATGAGTGTCGATGTGTTTGGACGCCAATTGCGTAAGAGTATAGTCGTTAGTAGGCCAGGTCCTCCAGGCCGACCTGGGATTGGGTTTAGAACTACCGCAGACGGTCATTATGATGTGGGGCAGAGACGATTGTGTAACATTGCTAATCTAGAGGGGGAAGATGACGCCATCACTCTAAGTGCTTTACACGAAAGATCCCGAACTATCATTAAGAACATTCGCAAAGAAATGAATGAGAGTAGCAAGTTGCTGGTTAATGGACTTGAAGCTACGATAAGAGACATTGCAAAGACTCTCGAGGCCAATACCACAACTCTACAAGACTTGGCGATCCGCAATTCAAACGTCATTGCTGAATTGGACGCACGACTGAGTGGACTGGAAAATGAACGAAAAAAGGGGCGCTCTCGTGCCGGAGCTACATAAGCCTGCTCGACGAAACTATCCGCGTCGACATGTGGACATCCGTGGCTTGGACGAGACCTGGCAAGCTGATTTCGTCGATATGTCATCATACGCGCAACAAAACTCTAAACGCAAATTTCTCCTCACCGTCATCGATACCTTCTCAAAATTCGCCTGGGCCGTGCCAATGCTGAGTAAGAGTGGTACGGATGCAGCCGCCGCAATGAAGTCGATACTCCTTAAGGGACGCATACCGCAGAACTTACACGTTGATCGGGGAAAAGAATTTTACAATTGTGACTTTAAGGCCCTCATGAGAAAGTACAATATTCACATGTATTCAACATATAGCAACTTGAAGGCATCCATTTGCGAGCGTTTCAATCGTACATTGAAGAATAAGATGTGGATGCAATTTAGTTTTCGTGGTAGCTATAAGTGGATCGATATTCTTGATAATCTAGTAGCCGAATATAATGATTCCGTACACCGCACCATTAAGATGAAACCGAGAAATGTCAACGCGGAGAATGAGAAGGAAATATTGCGGCAAGTTTTCGATAAGACTCAGCCGCCAATAAAAACACCACGGAAATTCACCATTGGCGATAAAGTGAGAATCAGCAAATTTAAGAGTGTTTTCGAAAAGGGTTACACGCCAAATTGGACGACGGAAATATTTACGGTATCTCGTGTGAAGAAAACGCATCCGGCGACGTACCACTTGAAGGATCATAAAGATGAACCGATCGCCGGTGGTTTCTACGAACAAGAGTTTCTCCGTGTCAAGTACCCCGATATCTATCTCATAGAAAAAATTTTAAAGAAGCGCGGTCATCGAATGTTTGTAAAATGGCTGGGTTTCGACAATGCCCACAATAGATGGATAAGTAAATCTGATTTGCAGTCGTCAATAAAAGAGGCCAAAAACATTTAGACTTTTATGACTCTCTTTCTTTCCGTCAACGTGGTGCGCCACAACAGGCGTTTTCTCTCCCTCCAATCCCTTCTTCCCTCCCGCCCTCGAAGAGTGTATGTGGGAAATAATGGGTACACATGGATTACAAAAGCCGTTTCCTTTACTTACAAAAGTCCATTTTTACAAAATATTTACAACAAACAGGTTTTACATCGAGTTAATATTTACAAAAACACACACACAATTTTCACAAGTTTTATACATCAAGAATTTACAAAAATGTACACAATTTTACATCGCGTTTATATACATGATAGTTTTTTACAACGGTATGCTGTAATGCCCCCATGGTAGGGTGTCAGAGGTCCCAGGTATGATATACCGCTTATCATCATGAGGACTGAGAGCAATTTTAGTCTCGCGAATGGTGTAGACCTTGTGCAACTTTGTTCGAATGCACGTTTGACTACGGCTCATTTCAATGTCTTCCTCCAAGCATCGGGCATAATCGTTGAATGTGATTGTCCTAGCCACAACGCTACTCTTGACACCTTTAACTTTTTTCGTCTCTTTCTTACCCTCAACACGTGTCGCATACATTTTCGATCGAAGTTCAATGAACTCGGCCATAATTGCACCATTGCATTCGTCTTTCATGAGACCGGGTACCTTCTTGTGGACAAGCGGCATATCATACCTATTGTCCACCGGATAGTCGCTCGTATCGAATTTTACAATGTCGCGCTTCATGTCCATGTACATATCATCGCTCTCAATGTCATATATGAGACTATCCGTATCGGTATACATGATTTTACACTTATCCCGATACAGAGGTACCATATACTCGTGATGAAATCCATACAAGCATGTTTTGGATATGTCGAGTATGCACATACCCACATATATCGGCTTGTTGAATTTCACCTCGAGATTGCGCAATTCAACGGCAATGAGGTTTTCCAAAAAAACACTTCGGCTGTGGAAGTTTGGCTTCGAAATCATTGCCTCTGCGCCATACCTGCCCTCCCATTTTGTTAAAAGCTTTACATCCACATGATTGCGCACATTCTCCATCGTTTTGCCAAACACCGCATTGTTCATTAATTTGAATAAA
>OX632359.1:19951784-20241784 GCA_951751655.1 Ophion costatus | reverse complement strand
AAATTCCACAGATGTTTGGATAGTGTATTAAATAACATATATGTCAAATTTCAACCATTTCTTAATTCAACTCTTCTGTGGAGGTTCTACCTTAAACGCAATTTTTTGAACCCACCTGGATAGATGTAGCCTAAGGATGTTGAGTCCCTATGAAACATGTTAATGTTAATTGTTCAATAAATAGCTTCTTAATCGTCATGAAATTTATACACGACCTCCTGAATACTTCATGTAAAAACATACCAAATGTTCCGAATTCGATCATCATTACTTCAACCTCCTTAAGGGTTGAATTAAAAAATGATAAGAAAATTCTGAAACTTTGATATGTTTTTGTATGAAGTATTTAAGAGGTCGTGTTAAAATTTCACGATGATTAGGAAGCTCGTTATTAAAAAATTAACATTTTGTTAAGAACAACTTTTAAAAGAAAAAAAATGTATCAACGAACATCGTTTTGTTTCCGTTGCTTTCAGTATATTGTAGATATTACAAAATTGAGAGGTCAAAACAAAAACTTATTGCAAAGTTACATCAGTTTCCATAAGACAACATTTAATTTGTGAATGTTAATTATTCAATAACGAGCTTCCTAATTGTCGTGAAATTTTTACACGACCTCTGAAATACTTCATACAAAAACGTACCGAATTTTCAGAATTTTATTATCATTGGCGATTTGGGACTCAACATTCTTAATTGCATTTGTTTCATGTGGTTAATTGCATTTGTGTCATATTGGTTCCGAGATTACGCTAGTTCTAATTTCAGCCCCCGAGTTAGTGCTACATAGACTCCGTATCTCTACACATTCTTGTTTTTCATGACGTTTAAAGGACGAAGTTTAATTCGATCGATTTTCTCTGTCCGAAATTCTATCACGAAAACTTTTGCGCTAGCACCTTCACTGAACTTTACATAGCCGAGTGCTCCAGCTCTTCTGAAGTGTCGACTTGAATCGAATCCGCATACGTCCATTCGGCGTATCGGCCACCGATGCGAAATTCAAACCGGCGAGATTCTTAAAAATCCCTACGGACTCTACGATACTTTGATCGTCATGATGTATACACCACTGTGAATAATTCGACACGATCGGTCGCATCTCGTCCGTGTTTCTCACGGGTAAATATGTATGCAAATGTACAGCTTTGAAATGTAAATTTCGGAAAAAACGGTAAGGGAAAAAATTTGATCGTATGTGCGGCTGCATCGAAAATCACGGAAGGCCGGAGGAATGCGCTATCGGAATGGGCGAGAAGAAAGATGGAACGAGAAAGGAAAAAGAAGATATTATTTAGACTTTCCCGGATGAGTGTAACTGTGCGCAGTTGTGCATACATGCGTATTCCCTTCTACATATACGGGTGTGAATGACTTCACCACGAATCCCACGAGAAATTGTGTCTTTGACGCCAGGTGCAGACCGATTCCCCGTCAAATTTAAACACAGAAAGACAAGCTCAAGAAGAATTGGAGACATCCAGGTCATGAACGATTATTCCTCATACATACTGTACCGGACAAAAAAAAAGTACGCACCATTCGAAATTCAATATTGGTGCTATTATACTTACGAAAATAGTTGACGATACTTTATAAGGTTCACGTTTACATTTTTACTGAAACATCATTAAAAATATTCGAAAGCTGAACGAAGACAATTTCAACGCGTAAGATACCAATTTTAAGCTGGACAAAAAAGTACGTAACCAAAGAAAAAAATTTATGTCATCACATCGCGCATCTAATATTTTGTGTGACCACCTGTAAACGCCGAGGCATACTTTCTACAAGATTGTGAATTTGCTGTTCGTCGATATTGTCCCAAGTCTCCCGCAAAGCATCAAAAAGGTTTCCCTTGTTTGTTACGTCGCCCTTATTAACATTTTGATCCAAAATAAACCACAGATTTTCAATAGGATTGAAATTTGATGATTGTGCTAGCCAATCCAAAAGTTTGGTCTGCGAAGAACGAAAAGGCCGATGATTTTCGAGCCGTATGCTTGGGATCGTTGCCTTGTTGAAAGATGAATTCATCCTGCAGATCGATCTTATGCAGTGATTCCTCCAGGTTTTCGTTTACGATATCAATGTAAACATTGGCGGTCATAATACCGTTGATTGGAACCAAATTTCCCACGCCTGACCACGCAAAACACCCCCACACTGAAACACTTCACCCTCCGTGTTTGACAGTCTTTTGAATGTTTTTTCAAGAAGCTGTTCTCCCGGCTTAATCCAAACGCGTGATCGTCATTTATGCCCAAATGAGTCAAACTTGCTCTCGTTACTCCAAACAACTTTTTTCCAAAACGAAATCGGCTTATTCACATATTTTTTTGTTGTAAACTCGTGGCCCTTCGT
This sequence comes from Ophion costatus, assembly GCA_951751655.1. Taxonomy (NCBI): domain Eukaryota; kingdom Metazoa; phylum Arthropoda; class Insecta; order Hymenoptera; family Ichneumonidae; genus Ophion; species Ophion costatus. Next base: position 20,239,417 of record OX632359.1, on the reverse strand, counting down.
TTTATTTGCTTTGCGAATCAGAGGGCGACGTTGTGCAGAACTATTTTTTAAGCCTGCTCCTCGAAGTCTCCTTGAAGAGACTTCGGTCGTAAATGTTCAGGCCTGTATTTTCGAGAATTACACGACTAGTAATCGTCGGATTTTTCTTTACCTCCCTGATAATTTTGCGATCGCCCAATGCAGTTGTTTTTCTTTTTCTACCTCGTCCATTTTTATCACCGACTATACCTAATCCCTTGAACTTCTAGCATATTTTTCGCACTGCACCTTCACTTATGTCATATTTTCGACCGATTTTTCTTTTAGAAATACCTTTTTTGTTTTTAATTACCAATTCTCACACTTTAATTGAATTTTTCGGCATCGCGGATTTGTTGCTACTGTACTCGAACACAGAAAATCGATAACTGGCCGAAAAATCGTCAAATCTATATGTTTATATTCCGTTTGCCTTCCTAAGCTTAGTTGGGAGAAAATCGCTTTGTTGTCACTGATGAGAATACATAAACCTCGGATACGTACTTTTTTTGTCCGGCATATAACAGGCACTCTTCGCACTGAAATCGTTCTCTTCCTGGTTTCGAATATTTGTAACATTGTTTCAACGGCAGCGTAAAGGCAAAACAATGATCTTTCGTCATGACGGCTCAAGGTCTGCTTTATTGATGAATTTGGAATGAGAATAGCGCATAAATGGAAACTGAACAGTGCGTACTTTTTTGTCCGGTTCTCTGTCTCTCTCCCACTCTCACACTCCGTCTCTCTCCCTCTCCCTCTCCCCCTCGCTCCCGCGCTCTTGCTCTCTCGCTCTCTCGCTCTCTCGCTCTCTCGCTCTCGCGCTCTTTCACTCTCACGCTCTCTCTCTCTCTCTCTCTCTCTCTCTCTCTCTCTCTCTCTCTCTCTCTCTCTCTCTCTCTCTCTCTGTCTCTGTCTCTGTCTCTGTCTCTGTCTCTGTCTCTGTCTCTGTCTCTGTCTCTGTCTCTGTCTCTGTCTCTGTCTTTGTCTCTGTCTCTGTCTCTGTCTCTGTCTCTGTCTCTGTCTCTGTCTCTGTCTCTGTCTCTGTCTCTGTCTCTGTCTCTGTCTCTGTCTCTGTCTCTGTCTCTGTCTCTGTCACTGTCACTGTCTCTGTCTCTGTCTCTGTCTCTGTCTCTGTCTCTGTCTCTGTCTCTGTCTGTCTCTCTCTCTCTCTCTCTCTCTCTCTCTCTCTCTCTCTCTCTCTCTCTCTCTCTCTCTCTCTCTATCTCTCTATCTGTCTATCTCTCTATCTCTCTATCTCTCTATCTCTCTACCTCTCTATCTCTCTATCTCTCTATCTCTCTATCTGTCTATCTCTCTATCTCTCTATCTCTCTATCTCTACATCTCTACATCTCTCTATCTCTCTATCTCTCTATCTCTCTATCTCTCTATCTCTCTATCTCTCTTTCTCTCCTCCTCCCCCCACCCCTCTCTCTCTCTCTCTCTCTCTTTCTCTCTGTCTCTGTTTCTGTCTCTGTCTCTGTCTCTGTCTCTGTCACTGTCACTGTCACTGTCACTGTCACTGTCACTGTCACTGTCACTGTCACTGTCACTGTCACTGTCACTGTCTCTGTCTCTGTCTCTGTCTCTGTCTCTGTCTCTGTCTCTGTCTCTGTCTCTGTCTCTGTCTCTGTCTCTGTCTCTGTCTCTGTCTCTGTCTCTGTCTCTGTCTCTGTCTCTGTCTCTGTCTCTGTCTCTGTCTCTGTCTCTGTCTCTGTCTCTGTCTCTGTCTCTGTCTCTGTCTCTGTCTCTGTCTCTGTCTCTGTCTCTGTCTCTGTCTCTGTCTCTGTCTCTGTCTCTGTCTCTGTCTCTGTCTCTGTCTCTGTCTCTGTCTCTGTCTCTGTCTCTGTCTCTGTCTCTGTCTCTGTCTCTGTCTCTGTCTCTGTCTCTGTCTCTGTCTCTGTCTCTGTCTCTGTCTCTGTCTCTGTCTCTGTCTCTGTCTCTGTCTCTGTCTCTGTCTCTGTCTCTGTCTCTGTCTCTGTCTCTGTCTCTGTCTCTGTCTCTGTCTCTGTCTCTGTCTCTGTCTCTGTCTCTGTCTCTGTCTCTCTCTCTCTCTCTCTCTCTCTCTCTCTCTCTCTCTCTCTCTCTCTCTCTCTCTCTCTCTCTCTCTCTCTCTCTCTCTCTCTCTCTCTCTCTCTCTCTCTCTCTCTCTCTCTCTCTCTCTCTCTCTCTCTCTCTCTCTCTCTCTCTCTCTCTCTCTCTCTCTCTCTCTCTCTCTCTCTCTCTCTCTCTCTCTCTCTCTCTCTCTCTCTCTCTCTCTCTCTCTCTCTCTCTCTCTCTCTCTCGCATTTTCAACTTAAAAAACGAATAGAAAAGAGAAGCATCCGATTCTTAATAGCCGACAGTGGGGTTATCAATTTCTATTGATGGGGCTATTTTTCCATAGCCAAGGCTGAACAATGCGCAATATTGTCTACAAGAATCCTCATCCCACGAGATTTCCGTTTACGAAATCTCGAGAGCTTGATAAACGGCAAGTGCTTTCGGCTTTCCGCTCGACACAGAGCTCAAGCATTTTTTGATTCGAGTACATGCGATCGCCGCCATAAGGAGCGTCGATTCGTTAACGGAGACGATAAAGGATTTACAGGTTAATTCAAAGTAGATCATATACACTGCGAACGAATACGGTTGGTGTCCCATTGGCGGTAGGCAGGAAAGAGCAGGGGCGGCCATCCCGCCCCCCCCCCCAGAAATCTTGGCGCCGCCAGAAAATAATCGAGCCAGAGTAATTAAATTCAAGAAATCCATTAATTTTATTCCAGTTGTACCCAACCGATGAAGAAATAATTAAATAAAACTTTCATTATTTTCTTCATCGTAATTTCGTAATTTCTATAAAAATGAGCTATTTCATTACGTAAATTAAATTGATATTCAAATTTTACAGTTGAGTCAAATGCGGAGGATTTTTATGATACTTCAATCATGTTTAAAATTATCGTGTACAGATGACAAAAAAAGTATTTTGAAGCTGAAGTCTCTAATTTTTACATTTTTTATCAACATTTCTTGTCCAGCCATGGTTATCGCGCAATCAAAAGAAGTATCGCGAAACAAACATTTTCGACTTTTTTTGTCAATTTAAAAAGCGTTCTTGCGCTTGGCAAAAATTTTCCCCTCGATGCCAATGTCGGGTTCAGAAAGTTTGATCATTCAGCTTCAATGTGGTTTTTGAATAGTCTGTGTACGGCAATTTGTTGCTGCGATATCGGAGATATCGAGAAATCGCACGTTCGGCTTTGATAATCGATATCGCGTGAACTACTCCTGATCGTAAAGAAAATCGAAGGATGGTTTGAAAACTTCAATTTATCCTCTGCAAGTATCAGTTATAGTTCTAGGAAAGAATAGTTTTTGTACTTTCTCTATAGATTTGCATAATGTACAAAGTCCAAGTTTTTTAAAGCTTAACCGTATCTCCACAGCCCTGTAGATGTTTCAGAATCCATTTATTCGTCTTTCCGTCGTGAATGATCAAAGTTACAAAAAATTGTCAAGTGACACGTTTTCTCAACCATCATCTGATAATTATCAACACGAAAAAAATAATTTTCTTACAACCTTACGGTCAAATTCAAGAAAACTTGTCAAATTTGAGGAACACAAATGTTTTTTTTTCAATCTTCAAATTAATTTTGTTGGCAAATTTGTAAAAAAATCAATAACACGAAACTTAATCATTTTCGATGAGATTTTACCGCTGCACGCCATAATCCTGCTAATTAAAAGATTCGTATCCCGCGCTGTGTCTCGCACTCAATTCACACACATTCATACGATTAATTAGGGTTTGATATTTTTTTAATCGAGAAGCTTACAGGCGTTATTAAAAAATAATTTTCTATCAAAACTACACTGTAAAAAAAATTAATAAATTTTTCACCTTAATTTTTTGTTCTCTTCAATCATGTCATGGCCGCATTGCTCATATTGCACCCACGCACGCACGTACGCATGCACACACACACACACACGCATCCACACAAGCGCGCGCGCGCACGCACGCCCGCACGCACGCACGCACGCACTCACGCACTCACACTGAATGGGCATTGTTCCGTTAATTTAAAAAAAAATTCCAATACCATGAAAGAAAAAATTCATTGTCTTTGATTATTCTTTTTTGTTCTTTTTACCCTTAATTTGACAAAAAATTAATGTAAACTTGTCAGAAGAGTAAAGCATTTTTTTTGTTCATGTCGACAATCATTAAATGATGAGCCAAAGATGTGTGCGGCCGTGTTGATGACAAGTTGCTAGTTGAAGATTCGGCGTCAGTCCGGCCAGTAGAGGTTTTCCAAGGTCAGCGATGGAAATAAATAATGCTTTCTTACGTTTCGACCCTTTGGTTCGGGTCCTCTTCAGAAATTATATTTTTCTCTATGAGTTTTGATACACAAATTTGACAAATCAAGTTTGAAGAAATTACCCTAGTCAAAATTTTAAGCCTCCTTTGAACCCTTGCAGGACCCATTTCTTTTGTAATGCACAAGTCGCCAGCCTCCGTTGGACCTACCAAACCCTATTCGTCGAGTTCAGTGCCACAAAGAGACCTGCTCTTGGTTCAGTGTAGCCTCTGCTGGACCTCCCATACCTTCTTTCGATCCGCAGTTTCAGTGACCCGTGCAAAACACAGGTCTCCTCAACCTGCTTTTGATCTCAAATTCGTTGCCTCGATCCCACCTAACCTACTTTTGGCCCAAATTCGATATCTCCTTCATCATCACTCTTATTGTGGCCTGTTCGGTAACCCGTTCGATGACGAAAAAGATACGTTTTCCCTGATTCCCCGAAGAATGGCACAGGTAAATATGCGTTATCAGATGATGAATAAATACTACACAATTAATAAAAATACATCGTCACCTTATCAAATTATTAGTGCAATATTAATATGCGAAAACAATCTAATTTTCTCAATATCGGTTTCTTGTCATTTTATAGGTGATTCATAAAAGAATGCTCGCATATGCAGTCTTACTCCAATTTCGTCGAATTTATGGACGTCACAAGTTTTGCGGTGAGAAAAAAATGTCACAGGAAAATTCTTCAAAAATTCCAGGCTATCCAGTATAAACTTACGCTGCTTTTTTACATCCTTGATATTTCCTCTTAAACCCTATAATTCTTGAGTTACATTGAATTTGCCAGAATGTCTTTTTTTAGCCAAAAATGAAATAGCTTTGCGAAAAAGAATTGTACGAAACTTTTCAAAAAAAGAAAATGGAGCTCCTGCTACCTCGTTCAAGTTTGTCATGGATATACACGACAAAAAAATTTCCCATAATTCTCAATTTTCGATGGTCGAAAAAAAGCCGAAAAACAGTCACGTACAAAAATGCATACTGGGTCGAAAAAAATGCATTAAAAAATTTTTTCACAAAAGCAAAATAAAGCTGGATTTGTTCCCTCCAAAGCGCCGTTCGGTAAATTTGGTTATCTTTTTTTTTACGTAGCTATGTAACTTTTAGTGCGGCAGGAAATATCGACTGGTGTATCGACTTTTGAGTAGCAGTTTATATTATATAATACTATGTATACAAATATTATACTTGAAATATGTGTTTGCATTAATATATTCGAATATACATTACTGGTAAAAAATTTCGGACACTTCAGATAATTCCAAAACTTTCAATCACTTTGGATAATTGCAAAATTATGCTAGAACAATTAATTACATAGAGCTCTATAGTATCTTCGTAAAATACTAAATTATTTATTTCATACTTTATTGTATATTACTCTAACATTATTTGGCAATTATCCAGTGCTCACCAGTTTTGCAATTATGTGTGACGTGTCCGAAAACTTTTGGCTGGCAGTGTGTTTCTAAATAACATATAATGTTGATATCTATATAAAACGTTAGGGTATTAATAATAATACCCTAACGTTTATGGACGATATAGATAAACCCCTGGAGCCTCTATCTATAGATAGAGGGTCCAGAGCGTTTACAGTGCGCCTGCACTGACAGAAAAACTCTATTTATTTTAACTAACCACGTCTATTTGATTTTCTTTTATTTAACTAGATTCTTCGTAGAACTAAATTTTTCCTATTGCTTTCCATTATTATAATTATTTATTTCAATATATTCAAATGATTGATTCATTCAAATCAAAATTTAATAATGTCTAATAATTGAATATTTCATTTGATTTCCATCCATTTGTGATTTCGTTAGATCTGTTCAAAAAACAATTTAGTTGAATCCACTAAATGGATCTAGTAATTTTTTAAATTTAAATTAAATACAATTTTCGTAGAGCAAACCATTTTTTTATATTTGATTGAACTGTCTGTCTTTGTAGCAACACTTATGTCAAAGGGGCATGGGGGTAAAGAGGGTAGAGAGAGAAATTATATACATATATATAGGTTGTTTGAAAAATTTATAGGATGTTATCCGATAAATCTCTCTGTTAGAAATAGCGGTAGATGGCGACTATATCTTCGGCTAGAATGAGTTGCTCTCTCTAGGGTTTTTTATATGGGGTTTTGGCCCTGCCGGTCTTGTGGAGAGCCCGCATGTTTTACCCGTGGGTGGTGGGGATTTTTTGCGGGGCTCTCGCTCTGTACCCGTTTTTTACGCAACGTGCCAGAAGACTAGAGGTAAGGAGTACGAACGCAGTGTTGAAGAAACGTCCATGGAAATCCAGATTGGAAGGGTGGCGCTGCTCTTCACCGAACCGAATTGAAATCAGGAACGAACCAGTGCCGTACGATATGCAAAAAGCACCCTTTGCTTCTTCATATGGAACGGTAATTTGATCAAATTAGTTGTGAAACCAGTTAGTGATGGAAATTCCTATATAGATAAAATTCTTATATAGATAATATAGATTGTTTTGGAGAATAATTACAAAATACGGAAAATTAGTCAATATGTTTTTTTTTCGTTGCGGAAGCAGCAACAAACAATTTATTTATCGACACAAGAAAATTCAAAAGAATTTTTAATCCAAACAAAACTTTTACAAATGAACACACAGCATGATACGCTGTACAGATAACGAATAATAATGAAATACAGAAATTAAGCCAATGTATATATTAAATATATGATATAACGAGACACAATTATTTTTTATAAAGGTATTTCCTTCACGGAGGAACGTATTTTGTAGGTGCATAAGGAGGGCCTTTCTGAATCATTGGTGAATTACAGTAGCGCTTAATAAAAATAAGTCACAATAAATTATTATACTCAACGATAAACTGGAAAAAAACTTCGCGCACATTTAGTAGATTCAGACATTTTTACATTTTTTCTGAAAAGTCGCGAGTACGAAAATTCTGCTGGTCACATTTTTTGAATTGTTTTTATTGTCGTTACGGAATCTAGATTTTTTCTACGCCTGAGCTGTTTGTATCAGGCATCTAGAGTTATTTAGTGTATAAATTGTTGGATAGAAATGTGGCCAGGGTGTCGTCTCCATAAAGCGCTGTACAAATGAGGCGATTTTTAGAGTCGTAATTTTTTCGGTAACTTGGCTTGAAATTTTACGAGTATACTGGGATGTATTTTTACTTGATTATAGACGACAATCAGTGGTTAAATATTCGGGTTCGTGAAAGAAATACCTTGAATCTAACACAATTCGCAAAATTTGTTAGTCGCAAAACACGTGGTCCGCACGCACTTTATTCCAAAATGGACGACAAACGGGAATCATCGATGGCGGACAGCATGGAGGCTATATAAAGGAGTCCGAACTGTGTCTTAAAAAGTGGCAACAAAATCATTTCATATAGTGAGGCGCAGCGATCGCGCTGTTATCATGAAGTTAGTTGCGTGCGAGAGAGATGAAAGACGTATCGGAAGAACGTAATAATTATTTTTTCATGTGCTATAGTCCCAAACAAAAAAGCGAACAGTGGAGAGTGCAGCATTAGTGATTTATAAACTAGATTTTTAATCGTGAAGTGAAAAGAATTGAGTGTTCTTTTTATATCAGATCAAACGTTTTTCTGCATCGATATCAAGGTCAGTATCGTGAGGTAAGCATTATTACTTTAATCTCCAATTCCATTGTTTACAATTTTCATAACCTTGCACATGGGTCCCTCGTAACTAATGGTCGTTTGTCTGTTTACATAGTAATAAGTTACGCTACTATACATTTTTCAAGTTTAATAATGTTATTATGTCATTAATAATTTTAATTCTGAAACAGGATGGGTAAAGTTTGTGCTATAACAGGCTGTAACGGCGGCAGCAATGATGACAATGCGGATAGAAATATGCGTTCAGTACGACAATTGACATTGTTTAAGGTGCCAAAAGTACTGCATGTTATATTCTGTTTCCTCTGTGTTCTTCCTCAGTTTCTCTCATTTTTCATAGGCTTTCATAGGTCAATCTTTTTCATTCATCTTCCTTGCACAGTCCTTGCCGTTTTCTGATTATTGTTCGTACTTTTCACTTAACGGAGACTTTGTCCTTGATTGAGCAGCGGGAGATGTTAGCGGCTCGACATGAGCAGCTAGAAGAAGAGGACGGATGCCTCTATGGACCAGGCATTGCCGATTAGCGGTAATTATAAACACATTTATGTTTAAGTATTACAAAACTTTAAACGCGTTTTTCTCGAAAACACGTTTTTAAAAATGGCTGACATTTTCCTGACCGCTGTAATTAACATATCGACCTGAAATTTGGAGAGCATACTCAGAAAATATGTCTCCACGGAATGACGGATCGTTTTTTTTGATAGATACATTTTTGCATTTATTATTTATCTTTTTATGCGAAAAAAACGCAAAAATTCGATTTTTTTTAAATTGCCGCCATTTTCCGAAATTTGTACTAAACGAAAAACCCATCCGTCATTCCATGACCAAAGGGTCACAGATTGATAATATGCTTTGAATTTGTATTTCAGATCAACAAAGAGGGGGCAGTGATGTCAGCCGTTTACCTCCCGCGATTTGAGGACCTGTATTCGCGAAGCTGCAACGGCCGCCATTTTGGTTTAAAAAAAAAAAAAAAAAATTTTAACGTTCTGTATATCATGAATAAAAGCAAGAAAAAACCGCACTCAAAAAGCTTTACTCGTTTCCTTTAAAAAAAATAAAATGTAAACACCTGAAATATGGCACTCCAAGAATAAAGTCTCCCTTAAATCACATATTTTCTCTTATAGTCCAGTTACACCTTCATCGTGTCACTGTTTTTTATTTGATTTTTCAAGTCTTTCTTACTCTGTTTCATTTAGTCATTTCGTACACTGTTTCATTTCGACACATGTGAGGGTTCACGGCACTTTGCAATGAAAATTTATTATTAAAAATGTTATTGTGCATACTATTACACTTTGATTTGCAATAAGAATTGAACATTGTCAACCCGTTCATACAGTTCATTAGGCAAATAAAAATTTCGCCGAGGAGGATTTGAACTCACGACAACGTTTTCGTAGCCGGAGCATTATCCCCGAGGCTATCGTGCCTATCACAATTTAATGTTATAATTGTTGTATTTCAATTGCGGCTTTACTTAGAATTAGCATCAAAGCTTCAAGGATATTCACACTATTATTGCTGTATGATTGCTCTCTACTCAGTTTTAACAATAATATTAATAATAATATTAATGAGATCAATTTTCTTATATACTTTGATGTCTTCTATCTGTCACATGCAACTCACTTCTCAGGATTTCCTTATTCTGTCTCTCTTGCACGCAAATAACTTCATGGTATTAGCGCGATCGCTGCGCCTCACTATATCAAACGATTTTGTGGTCATATTTTTCATATGTCTCCCATAAGAGTTCGACCTCCTCCATATAGCCTCCATGGCGGACAGCGTCGGCTGCGTTCTTGTCGCTCAGTTCATTTCGGTTCGGTGATGAGCAGCGACGCACGCGGTGAAACCACCAACCACTAATAACTGGATTTCCGTGGACGCTTTTGGATCGTGATCGCCGTAAGCGTTCGTACTCCTTAGCTCTAGTCTTCTTGGCAACGTGCTTCGCGTCTGTTCAATCGGTTTTAACTTTTCATTTTTATTATTTGGAGTTGATTTCTTTAAGAGTACAATAAACGTCGTCAATATAGTGCTGTGAGACCTTATTTGATTACCCCTTTTGTGTGTCCCAACAATAATTGGCGATCGTGACAGGACTTTTTTATCCGACACCCAAAAAGTGAGGTTAAAAGACATGCATCGTCTCGTCAGAGAGCGTCGAAATCTTCGGGCTAGCTTCACTCGCACGTATGACGGGTTACAAAGCATGTTGGAAAACACCCCGAGACAGATGGGTGAAATCCAAGTCCAATTCAACATGCTTAATGATAAGGCGAGCGAGTTAGAAGACGTTAACCTCAAAGTCATGGATCCGTTACTAAACGACGGAAGCAACGAAGAACAAGTTTTTGAGATGGAAGGGAGGGTCGTAGACGAGTATAAACAAAGGTATTTGGAGATGAAATGGCAAATGACTCAACTCGTCGACGACGCCACGCAACGGGAACAGACAACTCGGGCACGAGAAAATGAACGAGCGGGGTCTTCACACCAGCAGGAAACGAAAAGAACGTTCAAGCTTCCAACAATTGAGCTCAAAAAGTTCAGCGGGGACGTCAGAGAATGGCTACAGTTCTGGAGTCAGTTCAAGAATATCAACGAGGGCGCTAAAATTCCGACGGAGGATAAATTCCAGGATCTCCTGCAAGCCATGGTTGCCGAGTCTAGAGCAAGTGAACTGGTGCACAGTTACCCACCAACAGCCGAAAATTATGACAAGGTTATTACGACCTTAAAAAACAGATTCGGAAAGGAAGATTTACTGGTAGAGGTCTACGTCCGAGAGCTGCTAAAGCTAGTTTTCAACCACGCCGCAACGCCAAAGGGAAAAGTCTCACTGGCGAGCGTCTACGACAAACTAGAGACACACATCAGATCTCTTGAGTCTCTAGGAGTCACGACAGACACGTGCGCCACGATGCTATATCCGCTCGCAGAGTCGTCTCTTCCAGAAGACCTCCTCGGTGCCTGGCAGCGACAATCCAGCACCGCCATGTACAACGCGGCGGGCAGGGAACCAGGTGTTAACGTTCCAGGAGCAATTAGGCCAAAGGATCGGCTCACAAATTTGATAAACTTCTTACAGGCAGAAGTCGAGAGCGAGGAGCGCATAGCCATGGCCGTGAATGGTTTCGGTTTGAAGGAAGAAAACTCGTCGTCCAAAGAAAAGTCGAAGAAAAAGGGCGCCGAATTCAGTCCAAAGGCAACAACAGCAGCGGGGCTACTTGTAAAAGAAAACAAGGCGGCGGAATGTATATTCTGTAGCGAAGGGCACGAGAGTCCATTCTGTGAGATGGCGAAGAAAATGACAATGGAGGAGCGCCAAGAGATCGTGAAACAGAAAAACGCCTGTTTTTACTGTCTGAAGAAGGGACACAGTCGGAAATGGTGCAAGTACAACCAAAAATGCGCCTGGTGTGGAAAGAAACACGTATTGCTCATGTGTAGGGGAATTACGACTCCCAGTCAGAGTACGAAAACACAGGCGAACTCCCCAATACAAAAATCGGAAGAGAAAAGCCTCGCGAACCTCACGATGAATGTAGAGGTATTCTTACAGACTCTACGAGTGAAATTACGCAACGAGAATAAAGAATAAGGCGTAATTCGAGCAGTCATCGACGGAGGATCTCATCGATCGTACATCACGCGGAAAGCAGCCGAGACCGTGGGTTACACAACCGAGGGTCGACGAGAAACAATACATTTGCTGTTCGGAGGAGCCAAGACTCGTCCCGTTGAACATCAGGGATATGTGGTACACCTAAGCAGTCTCGATAATTCCTATGCTTCTAATTTCCTAGAACTCGATCAGGAAGAGATCTGTCACAATATACCAGTTGTGAACAGTGGCTCTTGGGTACAAGAATTACGCCAGAAAGGAGTACGATTGACAGATGTCGGACGGAGCGAAGGGTCGATTTCGCTACTGATCGGTGCGGACATCATGGGAAAATTACTCACAGGAAGAATAGAAAATCTTCGGTGTGGGACTACGGCGATCGAGACTCGACTGGGAAGCCAAGGTAGAGGATCTATGGAGTTTAGAAGTGCTCGCCATCACCGACCTGTCCAAGAAGAAAACGACGGAGGAACAACAAGAAGAGGTGAAACTCCGTTTTCGACAGACGGCAGAGATAAACAAAGAGGGCCGATATGAAGTCGAGTTACCCTGTAAAGAGAACCATCCTCCTATCCCCGACAACAAGGCTGCGGCAATGAAGAGACTGGAAACGACCACGAAAAGACACCGTTCAGATAATTTACTAGAGGACTACGAGCGTGTTTTCGAAAGCTGGTTGAACGACGGAATAATAGAGAAGGTGCCGTCGACCGAGATGAACGATCACGGCTATTATTTACCGCATCGACACGTCGTCAAAGAACACAGCACGACTCGTATACACCCTGTATTCGACGCATCAGCAAAAGAGACTCGCCCTCGTTAAATCAATGCTTGGAAACGGGACCGAATTTTATCGAATTAATTCCGAAGATATTACTGCGTTTTCGACACAAGGAGCTCGGAGTCATCGCCGATATACCCCAAGCCTTCCTTCAAATCGGTATCGCATGGAAAGATAGAGACGTACTACGGTTTCTCTGGTGGGACCGAGAAGACAGAAGCAAGATTGAGATATATAGACATCATCGAGTCGTATTCGGTGTATCTAGCAGTCCATTCTTGCTGGGAGCAACGATTGAGTTGCATCTGGAAAAGGAACTCGAGAAAGCCGCGTCCGTAGAGGAGCAAACGGTCACTAAAAAATTAGCGATCTCCTTCTATGTAGACAACTACGTTGCCAGTCACGATACGGAGGAAGATCTACAACGGTTCCAGCGAACGGCGACGAGGGTTATGCAATCAGGAGGCTTCGACCTTCGAGGGTGGGAGCGCTCGGGTCCAACGAGTCCAGAGAGTACGGCGGTATTTGGTCTCACATGGGATAAAGGAGAGGATTTGTTGAGGTTATCAGGAACGCGTTCTGAGGAGGAAATCAATGAAAAAGTCACGAAAAGCTATATTATTTCCATTGCTCAGAGATTTTTCGATCCGATTGGTTTTGCTAGTCCGGTACTCTTGCGCCCGAAATTATTATTGCAGAAATTATGGTCGGACAACATCGGTTGGGACACTGAAGTGAAAGAGGACGTAAAAGCCGAGTTCGTCGACTGGTTCGAGAACATACGATTGCTGAGGTGTCTTCGGGTCCAGCGCTGGGCTTTCGGAAACGGACAGACGTCGTTCCACATTTTTGTCGATGCAAGCCAGCATGCATATGCCGCCGTGATCTACGCAAGAACAGAGAGTTCTAGTCAAATCAACGTACAATTGCTATTGGCGAAGGCTAGAGTAGCACCAAAAAGAAGAATGACCACCCCGCGTCTCGAGTTGCTCGCCGCCACGGTGGGAGCCAGGCTTATGAAGTCAGTTACTGGCGCTCTAAATGTCGAAGAGGCAGAAACTCACTACTGGAGCGATTCGACTACTGTCCTCGCCTGGACAAAATGCGAGAAACAATGGGCCACGTGCGTGTGGAATCGGGTTCAGGAGATACGTCAACTATCCGATCCGAATGAGTGGAAACACCTTCCCGGCAAGATCAATCCGGCAGACTTACCATCTAGAGGCTGTTCGGTGCAACAGTTACTAGAATCTCGATGGTGGGAGGGTCCCGACTGGCTACGACGACCCCGTGAAGACTGGCCCGACGTACAAGGTGAAATCGACGAAATCGAGGTGTACAGCGAGTGCCGGAAATCCACGACAAAAAGTAAAGAGAAGCACCTCGAAGGAAAATTGTCGGCGGGAGAGGAATTCGCCTTGTCAAACGCTTGTACAACGCGTTCGAATGTACAAGAAAGCTGGTTTATGGAACGAATCTCCAAATACTCAAAAATCGTACCAATGGTGGCTTGGATGCTACGTTTCGCCACAAACTGTAGAAATCATCGTCCACGAGACTCCGGAGAATTGTTCGGGAAGGAGATACCATCGTAGAAATTTTTATAGGGCCCAAATCAGGGCCCGTTCAGGTTGCCTGATTGCCCTGGCAGGGCACTACCCGCGTAGAAAAATCTTAGGGTTAGCCTGACCAAGGATCAGGCCCCGATCGGGGTGTGATACGGCTAACACCTATTACGGACATCCTGATCCGGCCCCGATCGGGCCGGAAGTATTTAGGCCCTAAATCAGGCTGTACTAAAATGGCCCTACTAAGGCCGTCCCTGATAAGATCGTACTTAGGCTTTCCCCGATAGGGCCCTACCAAGGCTTGCCCTGATAGGCCCTACTAGGGCTTTCCATGATAAGGCTTTACTAAGGCTTTCCCTAATGAGGCCCTGCTAAGGCTTCCCCTGATAAGGCCCTATGCAGGCTTTCTCAGGTAAGGCCCTACTAGGCTTTCCCTGATAAGGCCATAAACCGGCTTGCCCTATAACTGCCTCAGCAGTCGATGCATATAACTTTTATTTTTGACGTGGAAACTTCGATTCAACAGCATCGCGCTTTGTTTTTCAGTTTCGATGTATTTCTGATTTATATTAAAAAACGGTGTTATGGACTCTCACGACAAAAAACTTTATGCAACACGGATGCTTGTTCGAAGATTTCGGCAGCTCCGTAAATGTGACAGCGCTGATCAGAATAAAGATGAGTCATCGTCGTCGTGGAAACAAGGTATGTATAACCTATAACCAAGTTTATAGGTGTTCAACATATGTTATTCTTACGCAAATGATAAATGTACAGATGTGAGCAAGCGGTTGGGAAGATGATCAACAATGCCAAGGACTGAGAGGGCAACCGCACGATGAGGAATAAAAATACGACATAAGTAATAACTATATTAGTCGAATGAAAGTAACTACACAGTATTAAAAATTTTATTTCATTTTTCATTATTCAACTTAATTTTTTTGTAACTGGTTTTAATAGAAAAAACATCTTCAAAATATTTACTAGGATTTAAAATTGATCCGTATGTGCTCTGACCGCGCCAGGGAGATAATAGCCTAATCAGGCAATATTATAAACGCCTGGTTAGGCAACCCGACAGGGGCCTGACTAGTAAGCCTGACAGGAAACCCGATAAGGGCCCGATTCGGCAACCCGATGAGGGCCTGATCGGGCACCCTGATACGGACCTCATCAGGCAACCTGGTCAGGCCCATATGTGACACAACGTTACATTTCCTAAGAGGGCCGTTTCAGGCTGCCTCATTAGTGCCCTGCCAGGGCAGTCAGGCAACCTGAACGGGCTCTGATTTGGGCCCTATCAAAATTTCTACGCGGGTAATGAGGCAGCCTGAAAGGGCCCTCCTAGGAACTGTAACGTCGCGTCACATATGGGCCTGACCAGGTTACCCGATGAGGTCCCTATCAGGTTGCCCGATCAGGCCCTAATCGGGTTGCCGAATCGGGCCGTTATCTGGCGCGGTCAGAGCACATACGGATCCATTTTAAATCCTAGTAAATATTTTGAACATATTTTTTTTATTAAAACCAGTTTCAAAAAAATTTAATTGAAAAATGAAAAATGAAATAAAATTTTTAATACTATGTAGTTACTTTCATTCGACTAATATAGTTATGACTTATGTGGTATTTTTATTCCTCATCGCCCTCTCAGTCCTTGGCATTGTTGATCATCTTCCCAACCGCTTGCTCAAAGACTTTTGAACGGATCGGAGCTGCGTTCTCCGCGTTCGAGAATTTTGTGATAACGGCTCCTATAAAATAAACATCGTACTATTGATGATTCTTATATATATACAGTTGAGGCCTTTATTAAGCGTTATGCATATGATTTATCCGTATACTATTGATGATTCTTATATATATACAGTTGAGGCCTTTATTAAGCGTTATGCATATGATTTATCCGTACCCGATCATTTTATTTAATTAAATAAAGTATATATATATATATATATATAATAATAAATATATCTGTACATTTAGCATTTGCGTAAGAATAACATATGTTGAATACCTATAAACTTGGTTGTAGGTTATACATACCTTGTTTCCACGACGACGATGACTCATCTTTATTCTGATCAGCGCTCTCACATTTACGGAGCTGCCGAAATCTTCGAACAAGCATCCGTGTTGCATAAAGTTTTTTGTCGTGAGAGTCCATAACACCGTTTTTTAATATAAATCAGAAATACATCGAAACTGAAAAACAAAGCGCGATGCTGTTGAATCGAAGTTTCCACGTCAAAAATAAAAGTTATAAGCATCGACTGCTGAGGCAGTTATAGGGCAAGCCGGTTTATGGCCTTATCAGGGAAAGCCTAGTAGGGCCTTACCTGAGAAAGCCTGCATAGGGCCTTATCAGGGGAAGCCTTAGCAGGGCCTCATTAGGGAAAGCCTTAGTAAGGCCTTATCATGGAAAGCCCTAGTAGGGCCTATCAGGGCAAGCCTTGGTAGGGCCCTATCGGGGAAAGCCTTAGTAGGATCTTATCAGGGACGACCTTAGTAGGGCCATTTTAGTACAGCCTGATTTAGGGCCTAAATACTTCCGGCCAGATCGGGGCCGGATCAGGATGTCCGTAATAGGTGTTACCCGCGGCCTGATCCTTGGTCAGGCTAACCCTAAGAAATTTCTACGCGGGTAGCGGCGGAAGAACTAAGAGTATTTCGGATGGTTCAAGAAAAAACATTTGGAGGAATCGAGGACCCAAGAATTATAGGCTTAGACGTCTACAAAGATAAAGCAGGTTTAATTAGACTCAAGACCCTCATATCGGACAGGAGAGACGTCCTTGGTTTCCGACATCCTATCGTCCTTGACAACCGTCATCCGCTGGTCAACAGACTGATTCATTGTCGACACGAAAAACTAAATCATGCCGGAGTTCAAATTGTCTTGAATCATCTAAGAGAACAGGTGTGGATTTTGGCTGGAAGACGTACTGTGCGAGCAATTCTGAAGAAGTGTGCTGTATGTCGTCGACATCGGAGTATTCGGTTAGTGGCGCCTCCTGCGGCATTACCGGAAGAAAGGACTCGCGACGCGGCAGCGTTTGAAGTTTGGGGCGTCGATTTTGCTGGACCACTGTACTTGAAAGGAGGACAGAGAGTGTGGATGTCTCTTCACGTGTGCCGTATATCGAGCAGTACACCTCGAGATTGCGTCCGATCTCTCAACACAGGTGTTTTTGGGAGCGCTTCGACGACTCATCGCAAGGAGAGGGCGGCCATCGATCATATACAGCGAGAATGGCACGAACTTCACCGGCGCCGGCAATATGCTTCGGAAGGTAAACTGGAAAAAAATTCAAGAGTATAGTGCTACCGACAGAATTGAATGGCGTTTCAACCCTCCATCAGCAGCGTGGTGGGAAGGCTGGTGGGAGCGACTCGTGCGCTCAGTCAAGGAGCTTCGGACCGCCGAAGAGCGATATACAACGCTGTGTGATTGCGAAGCGACAACCAATAGCCGACCAATCACTTATCTGTCTGAAGATCCGAAGCAACCGGCAGCGTTGACTGCAGCGATGTTCATACAAGACATTCAAGAGAATGGAGTGCCCGACCTCGATTCCATAGACGGGAAAAGTTTGAATCGAAGACTACGTTACCGACATAAATTACGAGAGGACCTTCATCAGCGTTTCCGCATCGAGTATCTTGGACTTCTAGTTCGGCGTAAGGCTCACCCGAAGCGAGTATTTCTGCCTATACACGAGGGAGATGTCGTGTTGATCGGTAGCGAAAATCACAAACGATCAGATTGGCCTCTCGCTAAAGTCATCAAAGCTTATCCTGGAAGAGATGGCCACGTCCGGGTCGTAAAACTTAAAACGTCTACCGGAGAACTTGTTCGACCAATCCAGAGATTATTTCCGTTAGAGATGTCTGGAGCGTACGAGTCCGGGGAGCACAAGTCTGTCGTATCGAAAGAGAAGCAGGAGCCTCGGAAAAAGGAGACGGCCCAAATTTCTTCAGATCAACAAGAGGGCTCGCAAGATTCGGCAGAACAAAAGGAGGCTCAAATCGAATACGATTCGCCCAAAAATAAAGTATCGTCGGGACAGAAGACAAGAAGCAGACGCTGTGTCAAACCTCCTAACAGGTTGAACTTGTAGAATTAGGGGATCATATGGTCACATTATTTGCCAAAGATGTTGTTTTGTTAAATGTTTGAGTTTATCTCTCCCTGAAACTTAAAGGTGGGAGGATGTTGGAAATACCGATAGATGGCGACTATATCTTCGGCTAGAATGAGTTGCTCTCTCTAGGGTTTTTTATATGGGCTTTTTGGCCCTGCCGGTCATGTGGAGAGCCCGCATGTTTTACCCGTGGGTGGTGGGGATTTTTTGCGGGGCTCACGCTCTGTTGCGTATCGCATCACGCAACGTCTAATTAACGATCCGAGAAATATTTATATAGTAAATAATATTATCAAGATGCGACTTTACCAGCGTAACCCTTCCGCACACTATCCGGTCGACGGATTTTCCTTCGACCTGACTACCATAAAAAAGGGTCTAAGGGCTTTCGCCCAGCACAACGGCGGGAAGATCCCGGGAAAGGCGCATTTGGCAACCAAATGTCTCGAGAATTTTTTGTATGCATTTCGTCATCACCATTAAAGAATTTCCGTCAATTGCAGTTTCGTGACATTTCGGAATGTAGGGGGATTTTCAAAAAGACTGCATGCAGATGTTGCCGCCTGGTATTTTCCCTCTTTTTTTTTGGGGTTTTGAGATCTTCATCTTACCTCCGGTTTTGTAAGTCTTCTCTCATGATTGGTCGCAAAAGGACTCGCCCACAAGGAAGTTGCAAATGTTTCCACCCAATAGAAATTAAGGGGGTTTCAATTTTCCTAATGAGCTACTCCTAGCAGTGGACGCGACACGTCGATCATCGAGAAGAAGAGTCAGTTGTCGCTCAACATACAAACAGACAAGTCGTAGCTAACCATCTAAGCGATCAAGTATCAAACTCTAATCGAACCAATCGTCAACCGATATAACCGAAAATCTCATTTAATCTTTAACTCAAGTTTATGTTTAATTATCCGCGTTAAAAGTGTTAAACCCGATCTGTATTATTTATTTGTTCAGATTAAAATCACTATTTTCCAATATCAGTGTCCATTTCATTTACAACGAAAACGGCTGCACTTCATTAATTTAAAGTGTAACGTACCCGGCAAGCGTCGTCGTATGCATGCGGTTCGGAATTTACGACTCCGAAAGAATCAGTCAAGATTCGCGGTGCTTACGGTACATTTTTATGGTCCTTCGAGCCGGATGACGAAAGGTATCGCGTCGAAGAAAAATATTTTGATGTTAGCAAAGGCCGTCTTCTCGGAACTGCTAGTTCAAGCCGAGATCAAGCAGCCAATTTACCTGTCGAGTCATTCCACAGTAGTCGAGCGACAAATTCATCGGCGTTGACAAACCGAAGAATGAAACTTCCGGAGCCTCCCTCCCAACATTCAATGGACGTTTTGAGGATTGGATGTCGTTTAAGGACGCATTCAAAGCCATGATCGACAGCCAAACCGACCTCAGCAATGTCGAGAAATTGCAATATCTGAAGTCAACACTTAAGGGAGACGCAGCAAGAAAAATTCAAGTATTTTCAATCTCCGACGGTAATTACGCGCGCGCATGGGATTTGCTTAAAAAATCGTACGAAAACAAACGGATTTTAATTTCTCGACACTTGCACTTAATTCTAACCCTGCTAGACCAAGAGCGGGAAACGGCTGACGGCTTGATAAGATTAGCAGACGAAGTGCAACAACACGTTCTTTCGCTCTCGTCACTCGGCATAGACATATGCGAAGAAATACTCGT
The DNA here is from genome assembly GCA_951751655.1 of Ophion costatus. Lineage (NCBI taxonomy): Eukaryota > Metazoa > Arthropoda > Insecta > Hymenoptera > Ichneumonidae > Ophion > Ophion costatus. The sequence goes on along the minus strand of OX632359.1, from coordinate 20,219,540 downwards.
TCAGATCTTGGAAGAAAAGCTTCATAAATCGACTGTCGGGAAATGGGACGAATCGTTACAGGGCGACACATTTCCAAAATTGTCAGAAATGATCGACTTTCTCTATCGAACCGCCGCGAGACTTTTCAAACGCGACGACTCGAAACACACGGAGAAACACAGCAGACCAAATCCGCGTCAACACCAAGACAAACGCGGCGACAAGGAAAGGAAACACGCTTTCATGACAACGACCACGCAATCGTGTCCTGTCTGCAAAGATATACGGCATTCGCTGCACCGATGCAAGCAATTTCGGTCACTGCCGGTGCCCCAACGCATCCAGGTCGTCAAGGACGCAGCACTGTGTCATACGTGCTTGCGCCCAAAACACGAGGAAGAGAATTGCAGGTTCGGAAGTTGCCCTACCTGCAACCAACCTCACAATACACTCTTGCACGTAGCCAATGCGCCAAGCTCAGCGCCAAGCCAAAATTGACTATCAACTTCCACGGAGTCACACCGTCGTTCCACATCATTGGTAATCGACACAGAAAGGGATGACTTGATGCTCACAGCAAAGGTTCACGCACTGAACGCAGAGCATCAACGAACGTCGTGTAGAGCTGTCCTCGATACAGGTTCAACAGCGCATTTCATAACCGACAAATTAGCAGCATCCCTGCGATTGCCAATGAAAAGATGCTCAGTGGCCGTGGGTGCTCTCAGTAATCTTACGACGTCGTCCAAGAACGTCGTAACCCTGACACTTTGTGCAACTCAGGGTAATTTCGAGAAAACCCTCGATTTTCTCACCATTCCTCGGATATCAGACATGGTACCGAGCAGACTCATACCACGTGAGTCAATTTCAATCCCGGCGAACATACGGTTAGCAGATCCAGACTTTCACAAGCCGGGTCCAGTAGATCTGCAACTGGCAGTGGGACCAACGCTCTCGCTGTTTTGCCTGGGTCAACTCAACCTATCCTGTCAAGAACGTGACCTTTTCCTGCAGAAAACACGCCTCGGATGGGTACTAGGGGGCAGCATCAAGTCTCCCACAAGGTAAACAGTCGTCAAATGCTGTTTTTCAAACCTACAAGCTGAAATAGCTAAATTTTGGCAAGTAGAAGAAGGGCCATCACAAGCTCATTACACTAAGGAAGAGCTCGCGTGCGAAGAGCACTTCCGACAACACGTATCTCTTGATCCGACTGGACGATACAGCGTCGCGTTGCCGTTTCGCGAGAATTCTGATACTCTTGGTGAATCGCGAGCGAGGGCATTAAAGCGATTACACGCCCTCGAAAGGAAATTCAACAGTAACCCCGACTTGCGAGAACAATACACCGCAGTTATTTCAGAATATTTGTCCCTCGGACACATGTCACCAGTACATGACGATAAGGACACCGCATTCTTCCTACCACACCACGCAGTCATAAAAAATTCAAGCCTTACAACAAAGGTAAGAGTGATTTTCGACGGATCAGCTAAATCAAGCACCGGAATATCACTCAATGACACATTGATGGTAGGACCGACTATCCAAGGAGATATATTCTCTCATATCATTCGGTTCAGATTACACAGATACGTACTAACCGGAGATATCGAGAAGATGTATCGACAATTCCTAATACGTAAAGAGGATAGACGGTATCAACGCATTTTATGGAGGGACGAGAGTGGCGTGAAGTCACACGAACTGAACACGGTCACGTTTGGTTTGGGTCCAGCTCCATTCCTCGCCATCCGAGCGCTTCACCAGTTGGCAGATGATGAAGAAATCACACTTCCGAAGGCGTCAAAAATCCTCAAGACAGATTTAAACGTCGACGATCTGTTAACTGGGGCAGAAACAATCAACGAAGCCATTGCCATCCGAGACGAAATCATTGAATTATTGCAGCTCGGAGGGCTCAATATTCGACAATGGGCGTCCAACGATACACGACTCGTAGAAGACATTCCAGAGAGCAACAGGAACCTGACACTTTCACTGAGTGACGATCAAACAATAAAGACACTCGGAGTGTTCTGGAATTCGAAGGACGACTTTATCGGATACACAGCAAAACCTCTCATAATGACCGGGACCGTATCTAAATGAACAATATTGTCAGAAACCGCGAAGATCTTCGATCCCCTTGGTTTGCTTGGACCAATCACACTCTACGCAAAGAGTATTATGCAAAAATTATGGCAACTGCAATTAAACTGGGACGAATCAGTTCCCAGTCATATTCATACTCCTTGGATCCAATTCTGTACACAATTGGACCTTGTAAATGCTATGTCATTCCATAGACACGTCCTCATTGCCGACGCAACAAATATACAGCTCCATGGATTCTGTGACGCTAGTGAGACAGGCTATGGAGGATGCATATACCTCAGATCGACAAACGATCAAGGCGAAACACAGTGTCGATTGCTATGCGCCAAATCACGTGTGGCGCCATTAAAAACAATTTCTCTCCCACGGCTCGAACTATGCGGCGCCCAGTTGCTCGCAAAGCTGTATTCATCAGTGAGAGAGGTGATAAAAATCACAATCCACCGCGCAACATTCTGGACCGATTCCACTGTGGTCTTAGGCTGGCTTAACAAGCCTCCGCATACTCTGAAGACCTTCGTAGCAAATCGAGTCGCAGATGTTCAAGAAAGAACAACTTCCGACGAGTGGCAACATGTCCGATCGAAGGATAATCCAGCGGATGCCTTGTCCAGAGGTCAATTGCCCGTGGAATTCATCGAGAACCAACTGTGGAAGGTTGGACCGAATTGGTTAATTGACGACGAAACATCGTGGCCGGGAATCATCATTCACCCACAACAAGATTTGCCTGAGACAAAGAAGACACTTTGTCTAACGGTGGCAATAATCGATCAAGGCATAGTACAGCGTTTTTCATCATTTACACGATCGAAAAGAGTCATCGCATATTGCCTTCGATTCAGAAGGGACAATCGGAACAAGGGTCCGTTACAAGTCGAGGAAATCGCCAAAGCGGAAAAGCGCGTGATTAGAATGACGCAATCGGCTGTATTCGCCGAGGAGATACGTGATCTCAGCGGGGGGAGCGGAATAAACAAGAAAGGCAAACTCAATTCGCTCAGCCCATTCATTGACAAGGAAGGATTGCTCAGAGTGGGAGGTCGACTCAAACACTCCAATCTTCCTTATGATGAACGGCACCCGATTCTCCTACCTAGATCACATCATGTCACCCATCTCATCTTGGAAGATCAGCACACACGCAATTATCACGCCGGGATACAAACAACCCTTTATGCTTCAAGGTTGCGATTCTGGCCAATAGACGGACGTAGTCAAGTTCGAAAGGTAATTCGAGGATGTGTTAAATGCGCTCGAATGAATCCACCATCAGTCGATTACGTAATGGGTGATTTGCCGAGTATGCGAACCACGTAAGCGCGGCCATTTTACAACGTGGGAGTCGATTACTGTGGACCATTTTTCATAAAAGAGAAAAAGCATCGGAATCGCATCCACATCAAAGTGTACGTCGCTGTGTTCGTATGCTTGGTCATCAAGGCTGTACATTTGGAAGTTGTGGAAGATATGTCGAGTGACGCATTCACTGGTGCTCTGCGCTGCTTCACAGCCAAACGCGGAAAACCTCGCATCATATATTCTGACAACGGAACAAATTTCGTCGGTGCAAACAATGAATTGAAGGAAATTCACAAATTTCTTCAATCTCAACAACAACAAGATGCGGTTGCTGAATTTCTCATCGACAAGGATATCGAGTGGAGATTCATTCCTCCATTATCACCACACTTTGGCGGTATCTGGGAAGCAGCGGTAAAACCTTTCAAACACCATTTAAAACGCGTAATGAGGGTCGGGCTTTTTACATTCGTTGAGTTGTATACTTTAGTCGTTGAAATTGAAGCGATCCTCAACTCTCGACCTCTCACTCCAATTTCCATAGACCCAAACGATATCCTCGTTCTTACTCCTGGTCATTATCTTATCGGTAATACGTTAACGAGCTTGCCAAAAGTGGACCACAGTTCCACCCCTACCAATCGGCTGTCCACGTGGCAACACATTCAAAAGGTTCGTCGCGACTTCTGGGCCCGATGGTACAAGGAATATCTCAATGAGTTAAAAATTCACCACAAATGGACCAACGGAGCGCATCAGATCACAGAGGGAACTATCGTGGTCCTTCGCGAGAACAATCTTCCTCCTATGCAGTCGAAGCTCGGTCGAGTGATCAAAACCCACCCTGGTTCCGATGGCATCGTGCGAACCGTCACCGTCTAAACGGCAACCTCAGAGCTCCTCCGAAATGTCAGACGATTGGCGCCTCTACCCATCGATAAGCAGGAAATAAGAAAATAAAAAAGGGAACCGGAAGCTAAACAAATTCAAGTTGATCGTGTCCTCTCAACGGGGGGAGTATGTTGCGTATCGCATCACGCAACGTCTAATTAACGATCCGAGAAATATTTATATAGTAAATTAATATTATCAAGATGCGACTTTACCAGCGTAACCCTTCCGCACACTATCCGGTCGACGGATTTTCCTTCGACCTGACTACCATAAAAAAGGGTCTAAGGGCTTTCGCCCAGCACAACGGCGGGAAGATCCCGGGAAAGGCGCATTTGGCAACCAAATGTCTCGAGAATTTTTTGTACGCATTTCGTCATTACCATTAAAGAATTTCCGTCAATTGCAGTTTCGTGACATTTCGGAATGTAGAAGGATTTTCAAAAAGACTGCATGCAGATGTTGCCGCCTGGTATTTTCCGTCTTTTTTTGGGGGGTTTTGAGATCTTCACCTTACCTCCGGTTTTGTAAGTCTTCTCTCGTGATTGGTCGCAAAAGGACTCGCCCACAAGGAAGTTGCAAATGTTTCCACCCAATAGAAATTAAGGGGGTTTCAATTTTCCTAATGAGCTACTCCTAGCAGTGGACGCGACACGTCGATCATCGAGAAGAAGAGTCAGTTGTCGCTCAACATACAAACAGACAAGTCGTAGCTAACCATCTAAGCGATCAAATATCAAACTCTAATCGAACCAATCGTCAACCGATATAACCGAAAATCTCATTTAATCTTTAACTCAAGTTTATGTTTAATTATCCGCGTTAAAAGCGTTAAACCCGATCTGTATTATTTATTTGTTCAGATTAAAATCAATATTTTCCAATATCAGTGTCCATTTCATTTACAACGAAAACGGTTGCACTTCATTAATTTAAAGTGTAACGTACCCGGCAAGCGTCGTCGTATGCATGCGGTTCGGAATTTACGACTCCGAAAGAATCAGTCAAGATTCGCGGTGCTTACGGTACACGCTCTGTAACCATTTTTTACGCAACGTGCTTCGCGTCTGTTCAATCCGTTTTAACTTTTCATTTTTATTATTTGGAATTGATTTCTTTAAGAGTACAATAAACGTCGTCAATATAGTGCTGTGAGACCTTATTTGATTACCCCTTTTGTGTGTCCCAACACTCTATTTATCACAATGATATTAGCTAATTGATATAGTTCATGTGATACAACAAACAATTATAGGTATTTATTTGGTCTCCTATGCCATATCTGCGACTAAAATGTTATAAGCACTCGGTAGCACAGGGGCAACGTGCGTAGCTATGAATAGGAAGGTACTAGGTTCGAATCTCATATAGGTAGGTGAAATATTTTCTTCGAAAAAAATCATATCAATAGGCTAAGGGATGACGAATTACGATGAAAAATCATTGTGGTAAAACTCTGAATTGAGAGATTCATTTTATTTTGGATTTATCAAATATTTTATGCATATAGAACACATAGACGTGCAGTGTACATTGTAAGCAAAAATAAAGATTTATATTGGTAGTATACCGTATGTCGAAAGGGGAGCCAGTAGGTTTGGCGGGAGCGCTCAACGTAGGCCCATCTAAGGTTCCGTAGGTTGAGTTGTGGACCTCATTGACCTCCTTTGAGTAAAAAAGTCTACTTTCTGCCATACCGAAGGTTCATCGGAGGCCCTAACGCATAGCGTTTCCAATCACTGTACCCTCCTATAGATCCCCGATAATCCGCTATCGCCGATTTTCGCTCGGGAAAGGAAGCCTTCATTTTACGGGTCGAAAATTTTGACTCGGGTAAGTTCTTGTATTGCGTTGATTCTTCTCATTTATCGGTGTTTGAAATGGGTGATGTGTGAGAGTGTGGTTTATTATACTATGGAGTTCTAAAGAAATGAAATATGAGAAATGACTAACCTCGATGTTGTTGATGTTTCTAACTTTTGCTTATATTTCGAAGGTTATTTCAAAAGACAGTATTTATGGAAGTAAATACTGTTTTGCTGGAGCATATTCGATAGATAGAAGAATTTATCGTTTTTTTAGCGATGTTTATAATCTGTAAGGAATTAATAATTGTAAGAAAGTTTCGCATTTTATTTGTGAAAATTTAATGTACGTGATTGATTTTAATAAAGTATCAAATGACTGTGATGATTATCTGGTGAGTTTAAGATTAAACATTTTTTTTTATAATTCTTCCAAAATAAACAGAAACTCGAAATGTACATTTCTCAGTTACATATTGATTTGTGTGATCACAGAGAGTTCGAGAGAAACTGAGTGGTGTCGTAGTTTCGTGAAGCTTATTAGAGTCTTTATTTTGCGAATCGGGGGAGAAAGATCCTTCAGGCAGTGACGTGTCAAGAGAAATAAAATTGGTGCGTCATGTTGAGAGTATTTAAAATTAAATTATAGTCTCAATAATTATAAAAATTTTATGTCAAGTAACGTATTGTAAAATATTTTAATAGTTATACAATAGAGTTATAGATCGAGCTTAGTTTTTGTATGTCAGTTCTAAAATTTATAGCGTTGGAGTGTGCCTTAATTTTGATCATTTCTACGATTAGTCTTTTTTTTAACCAATTTTCATTGTTTAAAATTTTTACATTGCCGAATTGAAAGTCATATTCTTGTTCTATTGCATGTTGTGCCAAGGCTGTGTGTATTGTGGTAGTATGTTTTAGGTTATCTTTATGTTATTTTATTCTGGTTTCAAGGTATCTTTTGGTTCGGCCCAGGTATATGTCGCATTGCAATCCTTACAATCGATTTTGTAAACTATGTTGGATTTTTGGTTGTTATTTATTTTGCCTTTTGCGGAGGCAGTAATCGATAAAATGTTGTGTTTATTGTTTGTGACTAATGTTATATTGTATTGTAGGAGAAGACGAATTAGTTGATGATAGATGTTTTTTGTGTAACGAAGATTTATTAGTCTGGAAGAATCAAAATTGTTGTTATTCTTTTTTTGATTGTTGATTGTGGAAAGTCGATGTTTTATTATTTTTTCTGTGAAAGAGATTGGATAGCAATTTTGTATCATCGTGTTACTAATAAGTTTGAGATTTTCTTTGTGAAATGAAGGATGAAATAATTTTATTGCTCTGTCAACTAGCATATAAATTATGGCTTTTTTTGGGAAAGTGGGTGGTGTGATAAGAAATTTATGAATCTGCCTGACGAGGTTGGTTTCCTATACCAATTTCTGATAATTGAATTTTGTTTATGGATTAAAAGTATATCAAGAAACGGGATTTTTTTGTCTACTTCATTTTTGATGTAAGTTGTAAGTTTGGGTTATATGAGTTAAAAATCTTTTTGGTGGATTCAATTTTGTCTGTTGGTAGAGCAATAATAATGTCATCAACATATCTTTTATATAGTGGTAACGAAACGTTTAATTTTTCCAGACAATTTGTTTCAAGATCAATCATGACGATGTTACATAGTATTGGAGCCAGAGGTGAGCCCATTGTTTACCCTGAGATTTGTTGGTAAATTTTATTTTGAAATTTAAAGAGAGTTGAGAACATGATGTATTCTATGGCTTTAATTATTTCGTTTAAAGGAAATGTTTTTGAAAATAGATTTGATCTTTTTTGGAGGCTTTGAATAACAAGTTGTAATGGGATGTTGGTATAGAGAGAAACAACATCAAACGAGACCAATTTGTAGTCAAGTGGAATTGAGATGTTAGAAAGTGAATGTTTTAGGTGGAAACTATCTTTGGCGTGTGAATTAGTCGCGTTATTTAATTTAGAAAGTTTAGATTGTATAAATTCAGCTAGTTTATGTGTTGGACCATTTATTGATGATACTATTGGATGAAGTGGATAATTATTTTTATGAATTTTTGGCAAACAATAAAAACGAGATAGGTTGCAATTTTCAGCTTTTAAATATTTGAATTTTGTTTCATCAATGATTTTTAGGGTTTTCCATCTGGAGAGAATATTGCTAATGCCTTTTTGTAGAGTGTTGATGGGATTTCTCTTTGTTAATTTGTAAGTTGAGGAATCTGCGAGTAAATTATGAGTTTTTGTAATGTAATCTGATTTGTTAAGAATGACTGTTGAAATTCCTTTGTCAGCTCGTGTAACTAAATGTTGACGGTTGTTTTTTGAGAATGCGGACGTGTGTTTTATAATTTGATTAGTGTTGGAAAATGATGTTGGAATATTTATTTTGTTTACGATTTTATTGAATCTGGTTCTAATTGCGATTTGTCCGGGCTTGTCGAGTAAAAAATCCAATTTGGACTCAAGTTCGGAGATTGATTTGTGGATACGAGTTTTTATGTTTGAGGTAAGGAAAACAAAACTTTTCACCTAGGGACAAGAATGTGGAAATGTGTAGCGGAATATCAATGTTGGAGAGATTTATAAGCTATTCTTTCGTTTTATTTAATGTGCTTGTCGAATTTATATTATTCAGAGGATCAGTGGAAAGATTATTATTTGTGTCCTGTTGTCCAATAGTAAGAGTTGAGTATAAGATGTTGTGATTTTGTGTTGTTTGATTTATGTTTTGATAATTTAGGTGATGTATATTGTTTTGGTTCAGATGTGTTTGTGATGATATTGTTCTTAAAAATTCGTCATGATTGAAAATGTGACAATGTATGTTCTTGGTTCGTTGGAATCTAAGATTTTGGAGTTTTTTTGGTGTTTTTCATATGAGAGTTTTGACAGTTTGTTTAATTTTATTTGTTCCAAAGTGAAAAAGTTTTCTTTAATATGGTTTTGAGTTTTGTTGAGTGTTTCAGCGTTCTTTTCTATTTTTTGGTTTAGTATTTTTATTTGAAAGTTGAGATCATCAATTTCTATGTTTAGTAATGATTTGTGGAATTTGTGTGTTATTCTGTTAAGCTTCAATTTACCTTTGTTACCGGAAATTTTAATATTTAAGTGTTTGGAAAAACTGTGTTTTGGTATCAAACCTTCTCGTCTACATTTAAGTAAGAAACGAAGTTGTTGTTTTAGGCGAGTCTTTGTAGCAGCGTCGTGTTCCTTAATCCTAGAAATGATCCGAATTAAGGCACACTCCAACGCCATAAATTTTAGAACTGACATAAAAAAACTAGGCTCGATCTATAACTCTATTATATAAGTATTAAAATATTTGCCAATACTTTAGTTGACATAACAATTTTTAAATTATTGACACTATAAGTCCATTTTAAATACTCTGAACATGACGCACCAATTTTATTTCTCTTGACACGTCACTGCCTAAAGCATCTTTCTCCCCCGATTCGCAAAATAAAGACTGTAATAAGCTTCACGAAATTAAGACACCACTCAGTTTCTCTCGAACTCTCTGTGATCACACAACTCAATATGTAACTGAGAAATGTAAATTTCGAGTTTCGGTTTATCATGGAAGAATTATAAAAAAAAAAAATTTAATCTTAAACTCCATAGGTTATCATCACAGTCATTTGATACTTTATTAAAATTATTCACGTACATTAAATTTTCACAAATAAAATACAAAACTTTCTTATAATTATTAATCCCTTACAGATTATAAAAATCGCTAAAAAACGATAAATTCTTCCATCTATCGAGTGTATTCCAGCAAAACAGTATTTACTTCCATAAATACTGTCTTTTGAAATAACCTTCCAAATATAAGCAAAAGCTAGAAAATTCAACAACATCGAGGTTAGTCATTTCTCATATTTCATTTCTTTAGAACTCCATATTATAATACCACACTCTCACACATCACTCATTTCAAACACCGATAAATAAGAAGAATCAACGCAATACAAGAACTTACTCATATCAAATCAATATAGTTATAACCAAAACAGAATAAACATAACAGTTATACAAAACGGCACAACAATTTTATAACACAATCATAACATGAAACATTCGTGTATTTAATTCCTTCAAATTTGATTTGTAAAATTTTCGTATCAAAATTTATAGAGAAAAATATAATTTCTGCAGAGGATCCGAACCAAAGGGTCGAAACGTAAGAAAGCATCATTTATTTCCATCGCTGACCTTGGCAAACCTCTATTGGCCGGATTGAAGCCGAATCTTCAACTAGCAACTTATCATTAAATGATGTTAAAGAGTAATAAACGTGTTCTTAATTTTTTTTTCGTAACTTGGATCATTCGGGACGGAAAGACGAATAAAAAAACCTGGAAACATCAGTCTACTTTGGTAATTATTTGCAAAGTAACGCCCCAGCAAATGTAATTTTTTTGTACTTCACTTATAGCGATAGATAAAGTACAAAAACTTGTTTCCTGAAGCAATAACTGATACTTATAGAGGATTAAGGTATTCCTTTCGCGGAGGGCCGTATTCTGTTGGGCAGGTCCCTTCTGCATCATCGGTAAACAGTGGCGCTCGACCCTTCGTTGACACACGTATATTTGGCCACGATTTTCACACACTGCGTCAATTTAACCCAGCCATTAACAACCATTCGATTGGTTTTTATGGAAAAAAACAGGGATACACTTCAAACATTTCTTTATATGTTTGCATAATTGTAATTCGGAAAATATCAAATTAAATCGTTGAAAAAAAATTAATGAAAATTTCCACTTATGGAAAGGTGAGCATTTTACTAAAAATTCGTCCGAGTCAAAATTGCACACACTGTATCAACGTAGGATTAATAAAAGATCAGTTACAATCATATCCAACGATAAACGCGAATAACAAATTTCACGCAAATCTAGTAGGTTTAGATATTTGTACATTTTCTCTGAAACGTCACGGCTACTAAAATTCTTCTGTTAGTCACATTTTTTTCAAGTTTTATCATTAATATGCTCTTTAACCGTTCGGTGACCACTGTTTTCATTGTCGTTATGGATTCTCTAGATTTTTTTTTCACGCGTGAGCAATTTATGTCAGGCACCTCGACTTACTGAGTGTATAGATTATTAGACTAAAATGTGGCCAGCGTGTCATCTCCATAAAGCGCCGTATAAATGAGACGATTTTTAGAACCGCAATTTTTCGTTAAAAGTTCGATAACTTGGATTGAAATTTCACCAGCATACTGGCATGTATTTCTACTTCATCATACACGAAAATCAGTTAACGGTTAAGTATTCGGGTTCGTGAACGGAACGACTTAAAGTTTCATACTTTGTATGCGTAGCGTGACTATCGAATATTACGTTAATTTTACTTTAAAAACACGTTGATTGTGATCAAAACCACTATTTTATCAGCCCCCCCCCCTACATAAAATCGTTGGCAACATATTTGTTCTTACAGTTCAATAATTTAAAAAAAGTCAAACGAATTTAAAATAGAAATTGCCAAATCATTTTGCACGACTGCTTCTATGAACCCCCTGATGCGCGCAACGTCAAAATATCGTGAATGAGCAACACTCGACAGTGGGGCAGAAAAAAGAAAAGCCTTTCCAAAGTGTGTGCATGCGGAGAAGTTGTCGCGCCAGAGAACCGTTTATACGTCGCAGAAAAAGTGTTCGTGTACCCAGCTCGTGGTGTATACATGTGCGTGGGAGTTGTTTTTTTTAATGTTCCTGTTCCATCTCACCAGGCGACACCTCGCTCATCCACTCTCGCGCAATAAACATTCCAGCGGGCTACACACCGAACCCTTAGTCGCTCATCTCCCGATCTCATATCCTGTATCGACAAACCTTGTCACGTGTTTATTTTCAAAATTAATAATTCGATCCATTATTCGAAAAAAAATACACGCCGTAGCAAAATACATTTTCGATAGAGAGATACTTATTTATCTATAAGCGAATGTGATTTCGTACAAAAATATGAATATACAATTATCTGCGTATCGTGTATTACATATAGAGATCATCTAATTTTATATATGTACGCTGTAAAGAAAATAAATTCTCGTATAATCTGACAAAGCTGTAATCGCGAACCCATGCGACAACATTTCCGGCCGAAGTCACAAAACGTTTTGAAAATCATCCTGTTTTTATTCTCAGACGCGAATATCTGTTGGAAGCGTAACATCTATACATTTAGTTAAACTTGTAAAAAGAATTAGGTGGCAGGCGCGCAATATTATTGCATATATAACGGTTTATTTTCATATATAAGTATGTATGAAAAATGTATACGCAATGAATTATTTTTATATATAAAATGATATGTAAATACTGAATATACATCTAAAATGTGGAGTGAACGCGCAATATATCAATTAGTAAGAGTACTATCAAGTATGATTTTAGTACTCAATAGTAATCGTTTTAGTTTTAAGATATTCGTTGAGAGCTTCCTGTCCGAGATCTTTGCCGAATCCGGATTGCTTGAAGCCACCGAAAGGCGCGGCTACGTCGGTCTTGTTGTAGGTATTGATGAATACCGTGCCAGCCTCGATTTTCTCGGCGAATCTCATAGCTCGGCTGATATCCTTGGTGAGAATTCCCGAGGCAAGACCAAATTCCGTGTTGTTCGCACGCGATATCGTATTCTCGAATTCGTTTGACTTAAATTTCGATACAATCATAATCGGACCGAATGATTCCTCCTTGGCGATGTACATGGTATCAGTGACATCGGTAAATATCGCTGGCTCGAAGTACCAGCCGGAGCCTTCGAGACGCTTTCCACCGTGTACCAAAGTCGCACCTTCCTCGACACCCCGACGCACGAAATCCAACAGCTTTTCCATGTGTGCTTTGTGATTCTGGGGTCCGTGCGAGGTCTTGCGATCCAGAGGATTACCGATCTTTATCTTCTTCACCTCCTCGACCACGCGTCTCACAAATTCATCGTGAATGCTCTCCTCCACGAACAGTCGGCCTGAAAAATGACACGTCTTTTTTCTTCATGAATGTTACTTTCGCGATCGTTGGTCACGGTGATTATTCGGCTTTCGGGACTGCGAGTATCGCGGAAACGATTTTTTACGTAGGGCCTCGAACGTGCTCGTTTAACGAGGAAGATTTAGGCGAGGAAGAAAATGATTGATTTTCATAAATTTTTTCAAAATAAATGATTTCTTCACCATTTTTGAAACTTAGGGTATGTTTTATTACCACTTTTGCCTGTTACGTAGTTTTTTTTTGTTGACCTTCAAAAATGACGGAGGTTGACACGGTATTCTAAACTGCATTTTAAAAACTGGTGGGACGTATAGATAAAAAAAAACTGATCGACCGATTTTGGTGAAATTTTGTATAAATCTTCCTAACCTCATTGTCTAAAACATGGGCCTAAATTTTTGTGAAAATAAAATAAAAAGTTTTTTATCGCAAAATTGTAGCCATTTTTTTTCGAAAAGTTCAATATTTTTGTTTCAAAGCGTTACATTTTGTCGATCTTCAACATTTCTCACTTTTTCTTGTTTCATATTCTGCGTATGAGTGCATGACCGTGCCATAACTCTGACATTTTTAAAAATGAATTGACAATATACATGTAACAGCCAAAAGTAGTAATAAAACAAAGATAATTCTCAAAGCTGGTGAAAGAAAACTTTCTTGAAAAAAAAAAAAATAATGTAAATGAGCAATGTTTTCCTGACCTCATAGTATGTCCACCCTAAAAAAAAATCGATGCTTTCTTGGTGGGTCGTGGTCCAACAAAACGAAGAAACAATATTATGAAGAAACGAATTATTTTAGTTTTAAGGCTTTCACGGCTCTTTATGTAATTTGAAGAGTATGTGGCTTCCGGATGGAGACCGTGTTGAGAATCAGCGTTGTGCCGACGTTTCGCAAACGTTACAGTCTGCATCATCAGGGCTGAGAGCTCCGATACTGAAGCTCCCGTGTCTCAGGCATTCCTTATATAGTTGCAGTCATCGTTCCAGATCACTGCACCAGCCAATCAGATGTTTTAATTGATCAGCCGGTCAATTAAAAAACCGGGAGGACGGTGTGCCAAATGGAATTGACGTGATATCCACCATCTCTGTTTAGATTGTCCGGATGTTTTCGGATTTCCAAGCCTTCTCGGTGTTTCCTAGAAAAATAGCTGTTTGATGGGGCCAGACTTTGGGCTTTATCGAACTGAATGGCATGACCAGTCTCCATCCAATGCTCGGCCAGGGCTGATTGTCCAATGTGGCCATATTTGATACACCGTTGATGTTCTTTGATCCGTGTACTGATCTTCCTCCCGGTTTCTCCTATGTACACTTTACCGCATGAGCCGGGTATCTTGTATACTCCTGGTGCACTTAATGGTGGTCTTTGGTCTTTTGCACTCGGAACCACTTGTGCTAGCTTCTTCTGAGGTTTGAAGATGACTCGCACGTTATGTTTCCCAAGGACCCTGCCTATGCGATCGGTTATGCCCTGAAGGTATGGAAGGGAAGTTGTTGCTATTATTGGTCCTTCATTCTCCCCTTCAGGTTCTGTTACCGTTTTCGGATCGGCTATTTTTCTTCTTAGTTGTTTGATCGTTCTTCCGATGTGCCTGGCTTGTAGCCATTATCTCCTCAAGCTTTGCGTAGGTGCTTTAGTTCATCCTCGAGAGAGTTCGGTTCGGAGATCGCTAGAGCTCTGTAGACCAGAGAGCTTATGACCGATTGTTTTTGGGAGGGGTGGTGATGGGACATAGCGTGGAGATATCTATCCGTGTGCGTTGGTTTCCGGTAAACTTTGTGGCCCAAAGTGCCATCGTTTTTCCGTTGAACCAGTACATCCAGAAAAGGAATTTGATTGTCCTGTTCTATCTCCATGGTGAATTGTATGTTTGGGTGCTGGGAGTTGAGGAAGGTTAAGAAATGATTGAGGTTTTCTTTGCCGTGACTCCAAATGACGAAGGTGTCATCGACATATCGGAACCAGGTTGAGGGTTTGAGAGGTGCTTCTTGCAGAATTCTGTTCTCGAAGTTCTCCATAAAGATGTTGGCGATGATAGGGGAAATCGGGGGGTCTTCCAAAAATACACAAAAACAACATTCCACTAAGGCCCATCGTTAGCAACATAGGCAGCCCTACATATCATTTGGCACGGTTTCTTTGCAAACCCTTGCAGGAACTCGTAGGCCTCAAAACTCCTATATCCAAAACTCTCGGGAATTTGTGAATAAAATCCAGTCCATCAAGGTACAACCAGAAGACATTCTAGTAAGTTTCGATGTTGTATCGTTGTTCACAAACGTCCCAACCCATGAAACCCTAGACATAGTCAGAAAATCCCAAAAAGTTGCTCCTAACCTACTAGCCCTCATAGAACATTGCCTAAACTCTACATATTTCCAATTCCAATCCCAGTTTTATGAACAAACTTCAGGCGGAGCCATGGGTTCCCCGATTTCCCCTATCATCGCCAACATCTTTATGGAGAACTTCGAGAACAGAATTCTGCAAGAAGCACCTCTCAAACCCTCAACCTGGTTTCGATATGTCGATGACACCTTCGTCATTTGGAGTCACGGCAAAGAAAACCTCAATCATTTCTTAACCTTCCTCAACTCCCAGCACCCAAACATACAATTCACTATGGAGATAGAACAGAACAATCAAATTCCTTTTCTGGATGTACTGGTTCAACGGAAAAACGATGGCACTTTGGGCCACAAAATTTACCGGAAACCAACGCACACGGATAGATATCTCCACGCTATGTCCCATCACCACCCCTCCCAAAAACAATCGGTCATAAGCTCTCTGGTCTACAGAGCTCTAGCGATCTCCGAACCGAACTCTCTCGAGGATGAACTAGAGCACCTACGCAAAGCTTTAGGAGATAATGGCTACAGGCGATCAAACAACTAAGAAGAAAAATAGCCGATCCGAAAACGGTAACAGAACCTGAAGGGGAGAATGAAGGACAAATAATAGCAACAATTTCCCTTCCATACCTTCAGGGCATAACCGATCGCATAGGCAGGGCCCTTGGGAAACATAACGTGCGAGTCATCTTCAAATCTCAGAAGAAGCAAGCACAAGTGGTTCCGAGTGCAAAAGACCAAAGACCACCATTAAGTGCACCAGGAGTGTACAAGATACCCTGCTCATGCGGTAAAGTGTACATAGGAGAAACCGGGAGGAAGATCAGTACACGGATCAAAGAACATCAACGGTGTATCAAATATGGCCACATTGGACAATCAGCCCTGGCCGAGCATTGGATGGAGACTGGTCATGCCATTCAGTTCGATAAAGCCCAAAGTCTGGCCCCATCAAACAGCTATTTTTCTAGGAAACACCGAGAAGGCTTGGGAATCCGAAAACATCCGGACAATCTAAACAGAGATGGTGGATATCACGTCAATCCCATTTGGCACACCGTCCTCCCGGTTTTTTAATTGACCGGCCGATCAATTAAAACATCTGATTGACTGGTGCAGTGATCTGGAACGATGACTGCAACTATATAAGGAATGCCTGAGACACGGGAGCTTCAGTATCGGAGCTCTCAGCCGTGATGATGCAGACTGTAACGTTTGCGAAACGTCGGCAAAACGCTGATTCTCAACACGGCCTCCATCCGGAAGCCACATACTCTTCAAACGAATTATTGCTCGAAAGCAACATGTCTTTGTGCTACCCTCGATTAATTACAAATAAGCCCAAAAGTCGGACGAGACTGAGACGTGGAAGAGTTGGTTGGTAAGCTGCATGAAGTAAACAAACGAAAAAACCGTACCAAACGATAGTTCTGACGATATGAGTAATAGCGATCCAACATCCATAAGTAGGATGGAAATACGTGACATGAGAATTATATTATCGCATAATGTGTTCATTGTGACAACAAAAAACATTTCATTATTGCATTGAACACCTAATTCGTAATGATATATATGTTGGATATAGAATGTAGTCTCCTAATGTTCCTCCGTATGCTCCTGCGGCCTTCTACAATCCCACACCCTTTGCCTTCGTCTCTTACTTCGTCACTCGACTATTTTCAGTTCCCGATGACCTCCTTAAGTGCTTTCCACAACCATTCGTTTCTAATGCATTGCATTGCATTAGGACGAGAGCATAGGAAACTGTGGAAAACTTGTGCCGACCGGAACGGCGTTATTTTACGGTCTTTCAATTGTATTATCATCGGGCACTCCGTAAAAGGGCCTTCCGCTGGGTAGTCGACGCACAAGCCAAAACACCGTTAAGATAGATACATGCAAAACATGTTGTGAGACAGGGAGTTTTGTTACTTCATACTAATGTTGTCCAGGTATCCTGCATACGTTTATGAAATTTGAAAGACGTTGACCATACTGTTACCCAGATATTCGCTCTTGACATTGCCATTTCTAACACGTGCTGCACATGACAAGGCCCGGAGAATATCATATTTCAGATGATAATGAAAAAATTACGAGACAAAAGCTCATAAAAAACGGTGGAATGATAGATGATAGATTTCACTTTGCGAGTGCCCAAAGTATGATGATGAACGTGATCGGCCGAATGAGTTGATGCGGGCGACTTGGCAATGCCGTGAACGATGCGCATTCCATGGACTGCTTTATTAGAACTTCAGTCTTTGCAAATGGGCCTTTACATAGCAGGCGATTTTCTATTTTACGAAATTTTTGTTTTGTACACTGCACGAGTTGGTAAAACTGCACTGTCAACATCGGTAATAAGTATGGCGAGGGTAAAGAATTGATTGTGCTCGCCAGCGACGTTGCCACGTATATTCGGATGTTTGTATGCGAGCGTGCGTATATCCCTGCTAAAACTTTGTTACCACAGACAAGAAGACCGCTCTAAAACTTATTGCCAACTAATTAACTATGTCATTTTTCAGCGTTCAAACAGATAAATATTCTACGTATGTAGCCTGTAAGTAGGTCAATACATTATTTTTTCAAAGTTCTTGCTCATTTGAAAACTTGAACGTATGTTTGGTTTTTAAGTGGACTGCCTCGCCTGTACTACCTTAAGCGATCACTCATCGCAATATCAGTGCAAACGAACGCTGGGTGACACGGAGGATCACCAATGCCGCACACCGTTCGCGTGTCCACTACTGTCCGAGATCACGCTATTTACATTTTATCCCAATTACTTTCGTTAAGTCTAAATGATCTGCTGCCCGGGGAAAAAAGTTCATATCTGGATATATCTGAATGTATCTGAACCATATCTGTAGAATCAGATATGATCAGACAAGAAAATTGGCAATGTCTGATCATATACTGTCATGACAGATCATGTATGCTTATATCTGAGCATGTATGGTCCTCCCGAGAAAAAATTATCAGACCAGATCACATTTGATTATATCTGGATTACATATGATCGAGATATGATTGATCATATCTGGATCTTGTCTAATCATACAAGAAAAATAGCCACATTAGAGCATACATGATTAGATTTGACGATATCAGAGCATGGAATATTAGACTTGACGATATCAGACCATATGATGTCAGTCCTGACAATATCAAATCTGCCTACCCGAGAAAAAATTATCAGATCAGATCACATCTGATTATATCTGGATTATATATGATCCAGATATGATTGATCATATCTGGATCTTGTCTAATGATGCAAGAAAAATGGCAATATCAGAGCATATATGATTAGATTTGACGATATCAGACCATATGATGTCGGACCTGACAATATCAAATCTGCCTATAATATGCAAAATTGATCGGTTTCGAAGTGTAATTGGTCATATCAGAACAGATATACCCATATCAGGGTGAACATGCTTATATTAATAGCAGATATGAGTATATGTGGTATGCCATATGTCTATCTCCTTGCCGTACACTTACGACATTTAACCTCGACATACATATGATATCCTATTTGCGAATCGATGATATTTTCTTAGTGATGTACAGTGTTATACACGGATCAAATGGGAGTTCTCAAATAGGCCAATAACGTGTGACTATGTGTACGTATGCGCGCATCTGTGTATGTGTTAATGAGACACACAATCATAATAACACTTTTATATATAGATATGCATTGATTTATATTTGATTAGATCTGATCACACGTGGGCAAGCATGTTTAGCGATGATCATATAGAGCTTGGATGAATTCGAGTATAATTCCATATCTGGGCAGATACAATCGTACATGGGCAAATATTTTCAGACCTGATCATGTACGAGTTGGGTTTGGTTGCGTATTCATCCATACCTGGTTGAATATGTTCATGCGTGCGCGCACATATTCAAGTCTGATCATGTGTGAACCCGTATGTAGTCGTGAATTGTACTATATCTGGTTAGACATGACCACACATGGGCAGACATGTTCAGATATAAATTCATATCTGCACATATTTGCTTATGCGCGATCATATCTGACCAGATATAGAGCTACCCCTAGGCGCATAAAAATACATGTATGTTCATCTTTGACCATGCATCATCAGAAGAGATTCATTTATGTTGCAAATAAACACCTACATGAGCATATCTGCTCAGATATGACCATTTTTCTCCAGGTGCAGATTCGTGCACTAGAAATATTTGGATTGTGACGGGGAAAACGATACGTACCAGCTGCTATACAATTTTCGCCCTTGTTGAAAAACACTCCGCCCATCCCGAGTCTGACGGCCTGCTGGATATCGGCATCTTCGAAGATGACCAGCGGACTCTTGCCGCCGAGCTCCAATGAGACTTTCTTCAAATTACTCTCGGCACAATTCTTCATGATTATCTGGCCTATCTCGGTTGATCCGGTAAAGCCGAGTTTTCTTATGAGAGGATGATTGACGATCGCCATACCGGCGACGCTACCATTGCCCGGCAATACGTTAACAACGCCCCTCGGTATTCCAGCTTTTATGGTAAGTTCGGCGAACTTCAGGGCCGTCAAGGGCGAACATTGGGAAGGTTTCATGACCACCGTATTTCCGGCTGCAAGACAAGCAGCCATTTTCCACGACAGCATCATCAGCGGATAATTCCAGGGTGTCACAAGGCCGCAAACGCCGATTGGTTCCTTTCGCGTGAAGGTCAAATTTCTGTTGGGTCTCGCGTGCGATATCGGGATCGTTGAGCCCTGAATCTTGTCGCACCAGCCAGCGAAGTAACGCCACGTCTCGATCGACATCCCCACATGGGTCTTCAGCGCCAGTGTGTAAACCGCGCCCGAATCTAGGCTCTCTATTGTCGCCAATTCCTCTTTATGCTGTTCCATGAGATCAGCCAGTCTGCAGAATAGTGGGAACACCAAACCCATCAGATCTAAGTCCTCAGTTCTCCCTGTACGTGTATATCTCTCTTTCTCTCCCTAGTTTTCCAGCGACATAAAGACTTCAAAATAGCTAATTCCGGATCTTCTTAGCGTAAAGCGAAATTAGAGATTTTGTTGGTCCATGTAATACGAGAGATATACCTATGTTAGCTCTTTGCGAAGAAAAGAGGCGATTACTTGTGACTTTAGAATAAATGGGTTCTTAAAACAATAAAATCGCGCTCATCCGTATTTAAAAAGGACATTTGATTTTTTTAGACGTAGACACATTCTAGCAAACTTCAACTTCGAAGTATCAATAGATTCCACTACAACGTTTTCTATGAAAAAAAAGAAGACAGTTCTTTAAATGGAAAATCGTGAATGTAGCGGCATTAGATATCTTTTACTGATGTATTTCCAGATCTCATCGACAACAAAGTGCCATTTCATTTTGCGATTCTTGACAATAAAGTGGGTTGAGTTATTCAGAATTTCATCATTTTTTTTCTCCAAACCGATGAGGTGGAATTTACGGAAATTTTCAAGTCGAGCTTGTATGGAACGCATTGAACTGCGTCTAAAAAAACAGTATCCTTCAAGAATCATCGGTAAAACACTCGACCGATTTCAAGGTATTCCTTTCGCGGAGTGCCTCATTTTGTGGGAGCATAAACAGGACCCTTCTGAATAATTGGTAAATAACCGTCACGCTTAATAAGCATAAGTCACAACCAATTATGATGCCCCACGCTAAACCGGAATAAAAACTTTCGCGCATATTTAGGAGATTTAGGCATTGGTACATTTTCGTTGAAAAGTTTCGGTTATGACAATTCTTCTGCTAGTCACATTTTTCTAAGCTCCATCATTAATATTTTCTCTAAACATTCGGTGACCCCTTGTTTTTATTGTCGTTACGGAATCTTCATTATGTTTCACACGCGTGAGCAGTTTATATCAGGCATCTACAGTTATTTAGAGTATAAATGAGTAGATAGAAATGTGACCAGCGTGTCATCTCCATAAAATGCCGTATAGAAGAGACAATTTTTAGAGTCGTAATTTTTCGTCAAAAGTTCGGTACCCTGGCTTGACATCTTACCAGTAAATTGCGATGTATTTTTACTTTATTATAGACGAAAATTAGTTAATTGTTAAATATCCCAGCTCGTGAAATCCCTTAAGGGTTTCATAATCTGTTAAATCCAGCAGGAGTTTCCCTAGGGAGACTGAAAGGACGTGCGTGTCCTGTCGTTTTTTAAAATTATTATTAACATACCTGAAAAGTAAAGCACCCCTCTCTCTCGCGCTTATTTTGCTCCACTCGCCTTCGTCGAAAGCCTTCTTAGCAGCTGTTACCGCACGATCGACGTCATCCACCGAAGCGCTGTGCACCTCGCATATGACGGTTTCGTCGTGAGGGTTAACGGAGGGTATTGGCTTCGCCTCGCCATTCACGAATTCACCATTGATGAACAGTTGCCTAGGAAATCTGAGGTCCATATTGTTGGCTCGCAGCTCGACTGCGTCGTACACGGCTTCTCGGCTCGAGCCCGAGGCTCCGCGGCCAGTGATTACTACGGACGTGACAAATTCCAGAAAAGTCGGACACATAAAGACGTCGGTATTTTGCATCGTAACGCCGAGAAGGTCTTTGATCTCTTCGACCAGCCTGACAACGTCCATACTTGCGGCACCTGGTGAGTAAAAGAGGAAGCAATCGATGAAGCGTTGTAAAATGATGATTTTGAAAATCGCGCTGGTATTCAGCAAACGAACAAACATCAGAATGATAATTCGTATCAATTTGGATTTGTTGGAATACACTGGGAGAAATGCATGGCATTTTCAGCCATGGTTTAACTATGTTTTATATTTTCCTGAGGGGACAATAATATTTGATGGCCCTAGTTAAGCCGATCACACATGCTTTTCCATAGCATAGCATAACGTAGCATAAGATGTTTCGATCAATCACCTAGCTCAATGGGCGATTATATTACTATACGTTATGCTGTGCTGTGCAAAAGCGTATGTGATCGGCTTTACTGCCACAAATATGGTACTGCTCATTGATATTTTAGCAGTTGCATAAATTGGGCAGGTATGTTAACCGTAACCACCGATCTTACAATCATATATTGATTATTCACTGTTATATAATATAGTTGGTTTTCTTAAAATAGATCTTCCCTGACACTATCAGAAATACATTCGTCCAAGATCCTAATAGTGAATAGGACTAAAATATATCCATTGATCTAAAATGAAGCTTACGATTTGCGACGATGTTTATAGTGATTTGTACGATATTATAAGGTCCGACCTGCTATATGCGTATTTGGTGTGTTATTCGATTCTTTTTTCTACGCCGCATGCGTGTTAGTTAAAGGCAACAATGCCCAACTACTATATACATAGAATATTTCATAAGTCAACAACAAGATATATATATAATTATTTATTTCGAAGAAATATTCCGCCTGAACATGGAATCCGAAACTACAACTATCTTCTGCGTATATTATGCACGTTGCAACTACGCTGTAGAGTGCTTATGGCATCTTGATCGACGATGTACCATAACAGACAAAAATAATTCCGGCTGTACGTTCAAATAGTTCTCACCTCCGATTTAGCAGAAACTTTGTACAGATCGTTTTTTAAAATATATAAGTCACTGGTTATGTATGTAAGTCCTATGTGTTATATATGTATGTCCTAAAAGAACAGAAGGTGAACTACGCGAAGGAGTGTTGAACTGATAACTTATTTTTGCAATGCAACAAACATATTGTGTAACAGTTTGTGAGGCATGTGTAGTTCTAAGTCGTGGTGGCTCCAACTGCAAATGATTTACTTCTTCGCTATAAGTATTATCATTTTCTTCGAATAGTCACTTTGGATAAGACTCCGACTCCTCCCCCCCCCCCGTCCCAATCGGGCTGAAATTTTGCACAAATTGATGTTTTAAGACAACCCCTAAAGGGATTTCTGGCGATTGGCAATAGTTTTCGAAATATAGTCGAACCTTCATATTACGAACCTCGATATAACGACATCCTCGATATAACGAACATTTGTTAATTCCCTTCTGGAAGACACCCGAAACCTTGATGCAACGACAAAATAATATATATATTATGCTCTCATTTTTAATTGCTTATGAAAATTGCTCTAATTTAAACCGTTCTTTCTATAAAAAATATCCCTATATTTGTAGTACTAATATCTTTTTCTTAATGAAAATTTTAAGGAACATGATCTTGCTATACCGAAACCTCAATATAACGGAAACTCGATATAATAAACTTTTCTAGAGATTCGTTACATCGAGATTCGACTGTATTGAATTTTAATGTGATTTATTTCAACGCGCGCCGACTATATCTATATCTGCTACGTCTCCGTTCTGGATGTATATGTGATCGCGCTCTCTGTTTTGTGCGGTTCTTCATCTAGTGCGACGATCTCCTCCCTTCCGCCTGTCCGTATTGCCATCGTCTTTCGAAGCGGTGTAACGCTTAATTTTTATTTTGATTTTCGATGGAGAATGCATCGATGTGCAGAGAATGCGCTTATTATATGTATGAGAGCGTGATCATGTTATAGACCTGTGCGGTGCGCGCAATCGCGTTTGGGTGCAGGGCATCTCGATTGTGCGTGTGGAATAGAGGGATGCGTGGAACGCTGGTGTGTGCTTCGAGTAAACCGCCTTGCTGGTATCAACCCTGTGTCCCGTAGCCATTACAGGCTCCTAGCATGGTCACTTAAAATAGATGACAATTTGTTCACATTGTACGTTGCATTCATGGTGAAGAACGAAAGACGAACCAAAATCGACGGCGATACAAATAAAAAGTGAGCGAAGGGTTGAGCAGTGAACCTCCTAGCAAGCCTTCGAGCGGGCCGCATAGCATGTAGTGGGGGAGAGCATCCGCGTAGGCTAGGCGAAGAACCGCACAAAGCGGAGAGCGCGATAACAAATATAGGTATAGCCAATACTGAGACGTAGCAGATATGGATATAGTCGGCGAGCGGTAAAATAATTAACTTTTAAATTCCATATATTGAAAACTGCGCGTCACCAAAAATCCTTTTAGGGGTTGTCTTAAAATATTAAAAGGAAGGTCTGTGCAAAATTACAGCTCGATCGAGGGGGGCAGGGGGCTCGGAACCTTACCCGCCATTTTTCATAAGATCTTTCAACAGATTATACTCGACAAATGTTGATATTAACCAGGTAATGTACGGTACACAGCATTAGTATTTGTGCACCGATTTTGTGATAGCACTAAATTAACCATATCTATGTTGTCAGGCCTTTTACAATAGTTAATCATTATTTCCGGGCTGATAGATGGTCAAACACGCCACCCAAGTCGCATGCTTAGATATTCTTTCCGCTTATAGTTGTGTTAACCATATTATGATTGCGGTGTCAATAAACTGTAGGAAATTTTACTATGCCCTCTTTCACCATGGGCGTTTTTTGTCAATACTATGGACTTTCCTCTCATCGTCAGTATAGAATTTCTCTTTGCGCCACTTATCAGCTGAGCCAATAAAGTCGAGTAAATGTGCATCAAATTGTTTTGATCGGTAAAAATGCAAGCCGGAACGTCAATAATAGAAGACAAGGCGTGTATATCCGAAATCTCCGAAGGATCAGATAGATATGCAGGGGAAGCTGCTGAGGAGGATGTAGGGCAAGGCCGTTCGAGACCCACTGACAACGATTCGTCGCAAGGGGTAGGTCGGGAAATACCTAAGAGAATTAGGGAACGCGCCAAGGCATTTGCGGACGATGAAACGTCCCGAGGGAATGCCGATACACATGAAAGTGATAGTTGACGGGTGATAGTCGACATTGTACCGCGATCCTCGCGGTACAATGGGGGAAGTCGCTATCTACAGTTGAAAAGTATTTGCGTTTGGAAACCATCCGTATATTACCGACTCTGATATATCATTCAAAACCTTCAAACTTAAGGCCTTATACCTTTGAAAAAATTCTCATTTTTTTTATTGGCTTACATTATGCAAATACATCTCAAAAATGATATGGTCCGAAGAAAAATGGGTTTAAACATTTTTAACGCGTTTTTCTTGAAACCATGTTTTCAAAATCGGGTGGTCTCGTGGCTCCTACAATTTCCAACCGATTAACTTCAAATTTCAACTGCGGCTTCTTAGATACATTTTCTAGCGACGTACACACGATTTGTACGGTCGATCAACAATTACGGGTTTTCCAAACAAATGGAGGCTGTTTTTTTTCAATAAAAAATGCGACTTCTTTTCAAAATGTCCACTTTGTTAGCAAAATTCATGTAGATTACGAGCAAAATGGTTTTTTCTCCTAGGTGCTCATCTGCGTCTCCAACGAGTTCAACCGTGGAGGTACACAAATAAAAAAAATTGATTTGTGTACCTACAGATATGTAAAATAAACCTTCCAAATCTCATTTTGATTGCTTTCCAACCACTGAAAGGTATATAAGGCCTTAATATTGCGATTGAACATAAGTTCTGCCACGAATACGGCCCTCGGGATAACTCGATTGAGCGCACTTCGCATCAAGAATACTTTTCACAGACTTACCGCTCGCAAAAAAGTCCGTATCATTCTCAACCTCGACATTGATGATACTTTTCCAAATTTGCCGGATCGTTTCCACCGCTTTCACTTCCTCGTCCGTAAAATGAACATCCGTCTTCCCCTCGTCCGTTTTTCCGTACTTGGAGGCAGAAATGGTTCGATTGCCAGTCTTCAGTCTCTCAACGTTGACGAGCGTGCGATCCCCGGCCTCGATTAGAAGTCCCCTGTCGTGTATCAATCCTAATCTACCAGCAACATCGACCACATCGCCTTCCGGCTTTTTCTCGTTCCACATAGCCGATCCGAACAGCCGTACCTCCTCGCCGTTCAACATTGTCCAAGCACCCGGCGTACTGTCCAATCCGCGAATAAAATTGTGCATGGCCACACCAGTCTTGGTCACGTCGAGTCGTTGGAGTTCCGGCTTATTAAGTAACGGATCGTAAGTTGCGCCATCGCTCGGTTGCCCGATTTTCGGAGCTTTTCCCTTGGCCACGAGATTCACGGCCTCACCCATCGCTTTTATACCCTCCGGATACAAGAACTTATTGTACAGACTGTCAAGCGTGTCGTTCGGTGTGACGGGACAGGATTTTTGCAAAAGTATCGGTCCTGTGTCGAGACCATCGTCAGCCCAGAATACGGTGAAACCGGCTTGTTTGTCACCCTCGATCAGAGTCCTGCAACCATTAACGATTTCAGAACATGCACCCATTTTCATCATTCCAACAGTACTTCGGATTCGAATCTCTTTGGCTACATCTCTATCTCCCGGCGATGAATCAAGTGGTTGAAAAACAAAACACAATAGTCTTCGAACGTCGCAATGAATGATGCAGTTTTGCAACTAGTGCCCAAGTTTTTGCTACTTTTTATCAACGAGCTAAATCTAAGTTTCAGCGGCAAAGCGAGCGCGGGCGAAACGTGGCGAAGAGAAATTGGAAAGAACTGGACGTCAATAATCTTGATGTTTCTACAGTGTGGAAAACGAGGCTGAACCGGTTATCGTTGCGCTCGCTTGTCGATCAGGAAACGCAACATTCTACATTCTATGACACAGCACATGCATCGACGGTTAGCCTTTCCCCGTGTCTATTTTACTACCGGTTGGTGGTTCGGACGAGCTATAATCGTTCGTTGCGAAACGAAATATGATCGCAGTTTCTACCGCCCAAGCACATTTTCTCAATGTTCCATCGTACATGTGCAATAGAACGGAACGCGCACATGTTTGCTTTTTATTAACAACTTAGCGATATATGCTAAAAGCAGTTTGATGGATTTTTTTTTTTCAATTGTATAATAGCCGTTTTGTCGTACATGTTTCTTATTCCATTTCAATATCCATGATCAATTCGTACACTTGAAGTTACATCGCAGGCGTTTTGACGTTTAGAAAATTCAAAAAGTTTCGAATGGAAAAATATGGTGCGCAGCAAAATGTAGCGTTGTTTCGTAAGTTTCGGATTATTCTGCATGACTAATTAATGGCTATTACCTAATCTATAAAGTATACCTGACTATTATGTCGATTGATATAACATATTAATACTTAATAATATAATACAATTACTGACTTACTTAGGAATGCCTAGTTATGATCCCAATTAAGGCCTACTCACCAGCTTATGGCGCTTGCTCCGCGATGACGCGGAAGTAACGACGGATGATAGCATATACTGCGGTGACGTGGATGATTGATCACCTCCATCGGTATGAATTGACTGCAGAATGGAAGAACGTTAAGGTCTACCTCGATGCTCTTGTAGAGATTCAATA
This sequence comes from Ophion costatus, assembly GCA_951751655.1. NCBI lineage: Eukaryota > Metazoa > Arthropoda > Insecta > Hymenoptera > Ichneumonidae > Ophion > Ophion costatus. The sequence continues at coordinate 20,191,707 of OX632359.1, read as the reverse complement.
TCTCGGGCAGAGGGACGCCTTTGCTTCGCCATGCTTTGATCTTGAAAACCGGCGTATCATCGGCCTTTGCTGTGCTCGCTGCGATCGAGCCAATTACGGAAATCATACATGTGAGTGCTCTGTGTAATACTCAGGTCATGCACGACAACACAACAGCAAAAAACGTCAATTTCTTACCTAAAGGATCCTCGCGATTTCCTTTGTCCGGTATCGTGAACACCCCGGTTATCTTGTGACCATCTTGTCTCAACAGCTTGTAAACTTCGGCGGCGAAGTTGCTTTGGCCAATAATGGCTACTTTCAGCTGAGCCATTGCCGTCTGATGGAATTAATGGTTTTTTCTAAGTGTTATTTGTTCATGACAAATTTCCGGCTTTGCGAATTCTAGTGCGAGGCTGTACGTATTGCTAATTGCAGACTTTTCGATGATCTTTCCAGTGAATACATTAGCGAGTCTAGCCGACAATTTGAATGTAGAATCTATTTTATCGGCAATTAAAAAATATTGACGGACATATGATATGGAATATAATTCGCTACTCTCGGAAAACATTTCTTCGCTGTTTTTGTCAGATTTCTTATTTAGTCAATACTGTACAGATATTTGATTCGTGGAATTCAATGGTAACATAATTCTTTAGTTTTTAGCGTAAGAATAGTTAAAAGATACGCTTTTCAAAAAACACTTGATGATCTTTACAGTACCATTGATAATAAAAAAGTCTATAGATAAGAAGAAAATTGAGAAGTTTCCTGCAGCGCTATGTATGTCTTTTTTTAATGCAAACTTTCCTGAAGCATACGGCAATTTCGATCGATAATCACAATGATGACGTGGACCTGAGCTTCCATTATACAGAGAAATAAAATTTACATGATTTTATTTTTTTGTTATTTTTTGTTGCGTCGCATTTTGTTCGGTGGAACAAAAGACCTTCTACCACGATCGTAATAAAAATGTCATTGATTTCTACTGGTTCGTTGGATTGCTGCGATTGATCATTTTTTCCCAACTGTTAATTGACATGCTGATAATGTTGCGTGCGATAATTTATCGAGTACATACCTTGTGATTAATACTAAAGTGCGTAAGTGCGTTGCTAAAGCCGCGGGTTCTCAAAAGTGCTGGAATTGAACAAGATAAACGGGATAAACGGGAGATCCAAGTGTCCATGTTTGTCCTACGCGATATTAAGCGCTACATATTATATCTTGGAAGAAATTGCTTGTCCATCTTTAGCAAATGTGTTCTTGGCTCGCAACCGTACAGTTCCGCCTCTATCCGACACCATGTACCCCACACCTTTATAATAAACTTTTACTTGTGCAGCCGATTGTTTCCCTCTCGCTAGCTTATACTCTTTGTGTCTGCCACACACCGTCTTTAGCGCGCAAGTGAATTCGATATTTTTGTAATCCGAGTATCAACCTACCGACGAGACATATGGAATGTTCCGAACGTTTTATACTTTTGAATTTCCTAATTTGAAAGTACAATATACGCGAGCGCACATTTCGCAAACATTGCATCATAATTCTTGTTGAAAGTGTAAACATTTGCGTCCACATCAATTCTCAGAAGGCTTTATATCATTCCCGTGTGTAATTGTCATACAGGCTTATCCCACGATCCTTACATATTTTTCTTGATCGTACGCGACAAAGCACGAAGCTTTCAGGATAATCGTTGAACATTATAACCACTTACGGTATACACTGCAAAGGCCCGTTTATGCAGATAAGAGAAACGTCGAGTTGCCAGCATCGGAGATAAGAATGAAAAACAAGAAAATTCACGTATTTATTTTTGTGGCTACAGGTAGTCGCGGTATATGAGAAGAAAGTATTGGAAACGAGAGCTCGTTTACCGATCAACGTCGAGTCTCGAGCCGAACTGTCTCAGAACTATCGACCGTCACTTCGTTCCCACAAACTTTACTGAATCGTGGGAGAGGGAGCTGTATTTTATATGGAACCTCGCTATCTTCAGCAAGGGTCACGACCTCGGCGATTCAACCCTTATCTATTTACGCATCAACGCGTCCATGTGCTTTTTTGTTAATCTTTTTCGCTTTCTTGTTATTCTTATCACATCGACCTTCTAAATTCGCGATTCTGCGTTTTCGGGTCTTCACTCCAGAGTTTCATAGGTGGATATGATGAGAAAAAGAGCCGATAAATGTGCCCAATGCGGAGACAGCTATTGTGGAGTGCATTTTTCGTGATTCATTTATTTTTCATGAAGACAAAAACGGTTACAAGTTCGTACTTGCGGGCATGCTCTACCTCTGCGTACGAGACATTACGAGCATCGCGTAAAGCAACATGTTCATATAATAGATGATAACCTGGAAGTAGAGATAACAGCTGCGCATAAGTAATCAAATTATTTTTTTAGCCAATAAAAAACTGCCAAGCCAGTAAATTCTTTTGAACTTGATTTTTAATTGGGATCAGATCAGAAAACACTTTCGCGAAATCTCAACTTTGAGAAAAATTATTCAGGGAGTTTAATAACCAGATTGGTTTCTACGATCTAATAATCTACTAATAATGAAATTAACGTGTCTCTGATTCGTCTTGTTTTGTCAATCTTAATGATTTTAGATGACATTGTGATCTTTGAAAATTACATACCGGAATATATATATTTTTTTATGCCCTCGGTCTCGCTTTACCGACCAGCGATCGATCTTCCGAGTAGTAATGATAAAAAGAAAACAGTCGTATGTGAAACATCTTTTAGATACACTATGCTTTCCTGGGTATTATTTTTCCAAAAATAGATCTACGAATCACATTTGAAACATTTGTTTATCAAATTGCAGAAAATAGGTTCGTTCGTTACCTTGTCAAATGAAACAATTCGCATTACTATTTTCTTCAAATAGAGCTTTGTTTTCGGAAGTTGCCTGGAAGAATTTTTGTATACAAATTCCATCACATATTACTGGAAAGCTCGGCAAAATTTACTATCGAGATTTAGAGGGTGCTCGTTTAAGGAGGATGCTCAGCTATCGCGAAATAGTAAAAATTTGCTGAAATGTATTGAGGATATTTTCGAACAGGTGTTACGACGTCGGGCAAATCTTCAAGTACTTCGTCTGCGTAATTGTTTAACAACTAATTATTGAAGTTAGGCTCTTATACACGGGAGATATAGCAAAAGCTTCATGATAAGTCTAATACGGGGTCGCAACATAATAAAAATGGTAAGAATCGAATGGAAGTAGGTGGAAAAAATTATTGAGATTTTTATGAATCACTTCAACGGAGGGATAGAGTTTTGTCCGAATCGCTGTCGAAATATTCGTGAAATAAAACAGAAAGTTTCAGCTTATTCGCGTAAAACGACGAAGCGCTCTACGGCACGTGGCAACGCTGCTGTCAAGTCAGCCATTTTGAATGCGCGCCAACGTTTGAAACGCACAAATTATTGCTTCCTTGCTATAAATTTCTTACCGCGGTTTCACAAAGAGTATTTAAATATTTTGAATCATTCTTTACGGGAGCTGCAGTGCATGCGTTTCGACATAACCTTCAAATCAGTTACGCGTCGTCCTTCGATTGCGCATTCATGTTATGGCTGAACTACTTTTTCCCTCCATTCGAAAAAAAAGAATAACATTTCTAAACAGTCAATTATATGGATTCCACATATTTATCCGCTAAAATTTATTGACTTTACGTAAGCGAAAATTTGATTATTCGGGCTGGGAGCCATTACAGGCGCCCGCGTTGAAGGGGCTATACCAGTGTGATACTTTTTAAAAAATCGATTTTATTGCCTTTTTCGACAGTTTCTACTGTCAAGAACATCCTATAAAAATTTCAAGGCCGTATCTCTAATACTCCCCGAATGGCAGCCTTCTAAAGAGCAACCGCTCGTAGGTATAATGTCGCTAGTTAAATCTTCAAACGCGTTTTGCTCGAAATGAGATTTTTCAAATTTCCTGACATTGTAACTCAACAAGCAATAATCCGATTGACTTGAAATTTAAACTGAGTACTCTTGAATATATTTACTCTACAATGACGTAGGATATTATTGACGGTTTGGCATTGAAAAAAAGACCATTTTATAGGCAAGAAATCAGACTTTTTTTCATAACTACGCCATTTTGTTACATTTTGATATTTTTCGAAAATCCTACGTCATTGTACAGGAAATACCTTCCAGTTGAACGACATTTTTTCCTTTTTCGGTTTCAGCTACCTAATCGGCCGGAATCATGGCAGCAGTGGAGGAACTTTTTTTTGGCGCCTCCGAAGGCAGCGCATAAGTCGCTTGGATCTCAATATTTTTCTATGATAAAATTATGTAGTGTAGGTTAAATATAGCCAAATATATTTTTATTTTTTCGAAACATTTAATTGAGTACTTTTCTTCCAAAAAATTCCCGAAAATCACCCAAATTTTCGGCGCTCACACTGGTATAGCCCCTTAAGGATATGCGTTCCCCTCTTGCCGTCTGCCCCGCAATGACTCTAAGCAACCTCCGTAACGATGGAGTGAGTATGGCTTGAAGCATAGAGTGCGAGGTGTGATTTTGTGATAAATCATGGATAAAAAACGATAAAAAGTACGTGTTTCGATAAATAGCGAATAACTGAGCAGCGTATCGAAAATTGATGAGATATTTTCCGTGAATTCATAATTCATTGAGCACCGTCCTCTGTATTACCGAAACATATTTCAATTTTTGGCCTAATTGTAGTAGGCCATGTGATAATGATAGTCGGAGAAACCAGACCAAACCGGTTAAGAGGAAAGTATGAATATCTACACAGAGAGAAATGTATAGTAACTTCAACCATATTTCAGCCATATTTTATATTACCCTGAGAGGACAATAATATTTTATAGTCACGGTTACTGCCGAAAATATAGCACTGCTTATGGTATTTCAGCAGTTGTGTTAATTATGCTCATATGTCAACCGCAACCAACAATCTTTCAAGCATGCGTTGATTGTCAATGCTATATAATATGGTAGGTTTTCATAACATGGATATTTCCTTATACTATCAAAAAATATCGGTTTTTACCTACCGAATGGTATGTCTAATAACTGTATATAATATTTCATAAATTCCAAAATTTTCCATTCAGAGTACTACCTGTATGATTGTTTATCATGATTTGTTATTTCCTGACCACCTAAAATGATTCCTATCGAATAAAATATTTCACCTCCATGAAGATTCGAACCTACGACCTACCTATATCTATATTTACGCACGCTGCCACTATGCTAACGGATACTTATGTTATTTCGATCGTAGATTTGGCATTACGGATAAAAGTAATTCCAGCTGCAATTCCGATTAGATGTTGGCTTTTATATAGGTGGAATTTTGCACAGATCGCCTTTCTGATAATACATATCAGTGCTTAAATGGATCTTCAGCGCAGCTCAATAGTATTCAAAATATCGATTTCTAAAAACTGATAAATGAATGCGCTCATATATCTATATCGCTCATAGCAGGCCACCGCTGCCTCTACTTTATTGACACGTTCCGCAAATGATTTACGTCTTCACTACCCGCGTAGAAATTTTGATAGGGCGCAAATCAGGGCCCGTTCAGGTTGCCTGACTACCCTGGCAGGGCACTAATGAGGCAGCCTGAAAGGGCCCTCCTAGGAAATGTAACGTTGTGTCACATATGGGCCTGACCAGGTTGCCTGATGAGGTCCCTATCAGGTTGCCCGATCAGGCCCTAATCGGGTTGCCGAATCGGGCCCTTATCGGGTTTCCTGTCAGGCCCCTGTCGGGTTGCCTAACCAGGCGTTTATAATATTGCCTGATTAGGCTATTATCTCCCTGGCGCGGTCAGAGCACATACGGATCAATTTTAAATCCTAGTAAATATTCTGAACATATTTTTTTTTATTAAAACTAATTAAACTAGTTACAAAAAAATTAAATTGAAAAATGAAAAATGAAATAAAATTTTTAATACTATGTAGTTACTTTCATTCGACTAATATAGTTATCACTTATGTCGTATTTTTATTCCTCATCGTGCGGTTGCCCTCTCAGTCCTTGGCATTGTTGATCATCTTCCCAACCGGTTGCTCAAAGACTTTTGAACGGATCGGAGCTGCGTTCTCCGCGTTCGAGAATTTTGTGATAACGGATAAAATAAACATCGTACTATTGATGATTCTTATATACATACAGTTGAGGCCTTTATTAAGCGTTATGCATATGATTTATCCGTACCCGATAATTTTATTTAATTAAATAAAGTATATATATGCGTAAGCATAACATATGTTGAACACCTATAAACTTGGTTATAGGTTATACATACCTTGTTTCCACGACGACGATGACTCATGTTTATTCTGATCAGCGCTCTCACATTTACGGAGCTGCCGAAATCTTCGAACAAGCATCCGTGTTGCATAAAGTTTTTTATCGTGAGAGTCCATAACACCGTTTTTTAATATAAATCAGAAATACATCGAAACTGAAAAACATAGCGCGATGCTGTCGAATCGAAGTTTCCACGTCAAAAATAAAAGTTATGAGCATCTACTGCTGAGGCAGTTATAGGGCAAGCCTGTTTATGGCCTTATCAGGGAAAGTCTAGTAGGGCGTTACCTGAGAAAGCCTGCATAGGGCCTTATCAGGGAAAGCCTTAGTAGGGCCTCATTAGGGAAAGCCGTAGTAAGGCCTTATCATGGAAAGCCCTAGTAAGGCCTATCAGGGCAAGCCTTGGTAGGGCCCTATCGGGGAAAGCCTTAGTAGGATCTTATCAAGGACGGCCTTAGTAGGGCCATTTTAGTACAGCCTGATTTAGGGCCTAAATACTTCCGGCCTGATCGGGGCCGGACGGCAAGGTATGTATAACCTATAACCAAGTTTATAGGTGTTCAACATATGTTATTCTTACGCAAATGCTAAATGTACAGATATATTTATTATTATTATTATATTTATACTTTATTTAATTAAATAAAATGATCGGGTTAAATATTATATATATACTTTATTTAATTAAATAAAAATAATGTACAGATATATTTATTATTATTATTATATTTATACTTTATTTAATTAAATAAAATGATCGGGTACGGATAAATCATATGCATAACGCTTAATAAAGGCCTGAACTGTATGTATATAAGAATCATCAATAGTACGATGTTTATTTTATAGGAGCCGATATCACAAAATTCTCGAACGTGGAGAACGCAGCTCCGATCCGTTCAAAAGTCTTTGAGCAAGCGGTTGGGTAGATGATCAACAATGCTAAGGACTGAGAGGGCAACCGCACGATGAGGAATGAAAATACGACATAAGTGATAACTATATTAGTCGAATGAAAGTAACTACACAGTATTAAAAATTTTATTTCATTTTTCATTTTTCAATTTAATTTTTTTGTAACTGGTTTTAATAAAAAAAATATGTTCAAAATATTTACTAGGATTTAATATCGATCCGTATGTGCTCTGACCGCGCCAGGGAGATAATAGCCTAATCAGGCAATATTATAAACGCCTGGTTAGGCAACCCGACAGGGGCCTGACTAGGAAGCCTGACAGGAAACCCGATAAGGGCCCGATTCGGCAACCCGATTGGGGCCTGATCGGGCAATCTGATAGGGACCTCATCAGGCAACCTGGTCAGGCCCATATGTGACATAACGTTACATTTCCTAGGAGGGCCCTTTCAGGCTGCCTCATTAGTGCCCTGCCAGGGCAATCAGGCAACCAGAACGGGCCCTGATTTGGGCCCTATCAAAATTTCTACGCGGGTATCCCCTGTTTTGACGTGGGCGCCTTTCATAAATACCTGCTGCACTCTCCCGAGTGCAGCATTAGTATTTGTGCGCCGATTTTGCGATATAGCTGCATTAACCATATCGATATTGTAAAGCCTTTTACAATAGTGTATAGTAATTTCGGAGATACTAGATAGTCAAACTAGGCCACTAAAGTCGCATGTTTACGAATACTTTTCGCTTATATATAGTTGTGTTAACGATATTATGATTGCGACGACAATAAACTGTAGGGAATTCGAGTATACTATCTTTTACCATGCGCGTTTTTTGTAAATACTATACACTTTTCTCTCAGTGTATCGAGAGGCCGCAGGCCACACTGATAAGATGTTTACATTGCCATCTCGATCCGGTTTGATTCGGTTGCAGGTCAGATGGATCAATGGAAACTGTGTCTAACCGTATTAAGTTTGATACGTTGACATCGAATTGCGCAAGGTCCACGCAGTCCCAGCAGGAACAACCGGAGCGTCTTATTTTCCGTCGTACCGACTGTACATAATCGGTCGTCTCAAGGTGATAACGCACATGTATAATTTTCGTTGTCTCATCCTCGACTCCGTGAATTCCCCGACAACAAATTACATCGGATGCATAAAAATACCCCAAGATATCGATGACAAAATCAGACTCACATTCCCGGCCCGTGAGTATCATGAGCAAGCAAATATTATTAGGAACAGTGTGGCTGAAATATCGCGATCGGTCTTGTCCTTGCGAGACAACGCCACCGATAGGATGGCACAATTTAGAGTGCTTTTTTCCCTTTTTCTCGCCTTTCAATTATCTTCTTAAAAAAAAAATTGTCGCCAAAGCCGCGAGCGGTGAAAAAATATTCAGAGGTCGCTCAAGCCTCCTAAAAATGCAAATCTTTATTAAAAAATGGATTTTTTCATTCATTTCTCACCCATGAATTTTACGCTTTATAATTTTTTAATTGACCTCGCCGAAATCCCTAGCTGGCCAACGAATTTTTAGTGGTCGCTCAAGGTTGTCGAAATTCAGAATTTCCGCCAAAACTTTCGACAATTTTTTTTTTACAAGACAATTGTGCGGTGAGAAAATGGAAAAAAATAGAGCTCAAAATTGTGCCACCCTAGCTACCATGCTAGGCCAAAACAGATATGGGAAGTTCAAGATAATGTAAGGAACATTTTATAATTAGTTCGTCAAAATGAAAATGTTCGTAATCGCATTGTCAAAATATACACAAAAAAGAGACCAAGCAAGTTGTTTGAAATAGGCTTTCATTAAAATGGCGTCGCGCTAGAAGTCTATTCAGAGCTACCCTTTGTCCAATTTTTGAAATCTTAGCAAAATACCAGGCTTCTTAAGGGGTACATAGAGCACTAGAGAAGTAGTAAAGCATTTCGAACAATATTGATTTTTGGAGAATGACCCGATATCTCCTTCTTTGAAGAAAAAGAACTTATAAAAATGTTGATTCCAAAAAAATGTGATTGACATTTCGAAAAAATCTTTGATACTTCTCTAGTGGTTTACATCCACATTAAAAGCCCTTTGGTATTTTCGCCAAGCCAAATTAATTAGGCACTTGGAAAATTCCATGGCTTGGGGTTTTAGCAAAAAAGATGCTAGTGGGCCCTATTTCTGGAACCAAGTAAATTTTGGAATATGGCCCAATATGGTGGTGTTACTCCTTGAGAGACAATCAATAACGGAATACAAGTTTCGAACGATTAAATTGAAAAACAAAAACCTCCTAAGTTCCATCGATTTCCCGCAAAAAAGCCCCATCTGAAATCCGAGCGATAGTTTACGTCCCGTAAAAAATCATGCGTCGTGTAAATAACTAAGACCGAGTTGGATTATACGCGACGGTGGTTCGAGATGGATTCTCTTCCACAACAACTCGAAAAGAACTGCTTATAGTTCCAAGGCTGTAGTGACGGTGTACTCGCGATCACGTTACAAACTGTATTTCGCAATGACCCTGTTGAACCACGAAATCGATGAGATAAAAAGAAACACCGCAAATTCGAGGAGCGTCTCTGATTTTATCCCACTTCATTAATTTGTTACCAGGGCGAAGACCCCTAGTTCTTCGTCGGCTCATAGTTATTGAAGTATAAATAGAATGTTTCGTCTGAGAGTGACGAACGCGCGGGTATTGATCGATAGCGGTCGTTTCAGGTGTATCCGCGCCCCTTACGGTACGATGACCCGACACACGTCCCTGCCAATTCGGACGAAACAGATATATATAGGTATATGTACTCTCAACTTATTCAGGCGCAGCTCACGAACTTTAAAGTTTTACTGCTTATTGGCACGCTATCGCTCTCTACGCATATCCGTATATATATATATATATATATATATATATATATATATATATATATATATATATATATATATATATACGTGAGTATTTATACACAGTCACGCCCAACTGGAGTGAAATGAGATCGATTTTTTTTCTCCACTGTGCGATGTAATTCAACCGATTTATAAAGACGCAGATAATTTTTTTTTTTGGATTTTCAACCAACGGCCACTATTCCTGGAAATCGGAAAAAAATGATCATTGCATCCATTGACGTAGCTAGGCGGGGGCAGGGCACGCCCCCTCTAGAAAAAAAGTTACAAAATAATTAAATTCAAATAATTGATCACTTTCATTTAATTGTAAGTTCCACCCAAGCAAGCATAAAGAAATAATAAGTTGATAACACTGGAACCATGTCCCCCATTGTGATTCCGTAATTTGTATAAAAAGTAGCTATTGCGTTATGAAAACTGAATAGATATTCAAATTTCACAATCATGTCGATTGCGGACAAAAGCGATCCATTAGAATTGCCGTCCGATACACAACCACAGGAGTGTACTGGAAGATCAACATTTCCTATCAGGTAGTATTTCGATTATATTGTAAATCTAAAGCGTCGATTTGAGAACCTTCTGTTAGCTCATGCAGTTGACGCATTTTTTAAATTGGTTGTGCAAAGCGGAGAGGACTTCATCAATAATTATTGTGAAATCTCAATAATTTAGGTCAGCCTTAGAAGCCGAAACGATGACCACGAATAACATACTTTCATTGAAAAATGATCAACTAAATGCTGGAAATTTAAGAAAGCACATTAATAAGAAGATACTGCCTTAACTTATATAAACTTTTTCAAGCAGCAAAATTAGTCCCAGGGAGGTCCGCCGACTGTGAGAGGATTTCTGAGGATGAGGCGGACAAAAACGTGACTTAGAAACATAGTGCTTCAAGGCAGTGCTGAAGATAGAAAATTACATTGTTGAAAAAATGTTATTTTGATGATTTAATGTTAACATGAACGTATGACTGAAGCTTCATATTTTATATGTGTTACGCGATTATCGATTATTGTGTAAATTTAATTGAAAAAAAAAGATGATTGTGAGCAACAACACCTTTTTGTCGCCCGCCCCCCTCCCCCCCTACAAAAAATGCTGGCTACGCCAATTATTATATCGACGTCAATTAGGCATGACTGTCTGGGGGGGGGGCGGGTGGGTGGGGGGGGGGTGTACACGCATCAATATATACGAATATATATGAAGATATCAATTCACTTGCGCGCGTGTACGTATACATATAGCATCGAACGATTTCGCTGTACCAACTGTGAAGCATCTCTCGGTCGCTGATACAAGAGTATCCCTTATCCATACACATGCCTGAGAGTTTCACCTTGTGCGACCTCGTATGCGACTGTTTTATTCCGCAAAAATGATAAAGATGCGTAAATATACGTATTTTACATTCGATAGGATTTTTCACACGAGCTCGCCGATGGTGATGAGTATATATAAACACATATCAACGCCAAGCTCTTGTGGGATGCGTCAATAATGGTCGGGTTAAAAATAAGTATATAACGATAGATGCTAGTCAGACGCGTAACACAGTGTTCTGAATGCTCCAGTGAGCATTATCCATGGCCGTGATGGCTCACGGTGAGAGAGAATAATTTAGATGGACATTTGAATTTTTAAATAAATTGCGCGTATTCAGAGGATACGTCCAAGAGTGACTGATTATACTCAATTAACGATTGTCGCTGGAGTGTATTCGACGGTGAATGGGCGTAATAGGAATTTAAAAGCAAATTGATATTCGACATATTTGATCCGGAAACGTTTGTGAGTTCTCCTTCAATAGTGCCTCCATTTAAGATTTCGCATTACTTTTCAGCAGAATTATTGTAATAATTTCGTGATAGGAATATCGCTGACTTTTTTCAATCGAATTTTCATGTTAACCAAATCCTCGTCAGTTTTGCTAGATGCTAATATACGACGGAAAACGTATAGATGGCCTTTAGACGCTTGTACATTTTTCGGATACACACGACTAGCCCGTTTTCGCATACTGTATACCGGGTGTAAAGTGTATTTGAAGTGTTACAAACAAATAGCACGCAAAGTGTTATTTATATCTACAAACATTTCATTGCAAGATATATAGTTTGAGGAGGACGACGTACGGGACATCGTCATTTTTTTTGCCGTGGAGGCGCCAAAGCTACGTCAAGCCCAACTCCACTTATTTTAATCAAACCAAGGATTTTTTTTTTCATGGTGTCGTTACTGGCGTTGAGACGAGTTCAGTGACCTACAGGTCATTTTAGTCACGCAAGGTATGAAAATAGTCGGAACACCCAATGAAATCAAACTGATCACTTTCAAATGATTTACGAACGTCGGTTTGGGTCAACCTACAGAAGATCCTCGAAATGATGACCCGAGACTTGTGCGCACTTGTTTATTCTCTGATGAAGAGATCGTCCAACTCCAGACAACATTTGTGATGCTCAACGTATTCTTTCTTTTATATCGTCAAGCGTGGTAGGTGCTACCGCCATTGCGCGTTTGTTAACAAAGCCCCATAAAAAGAAATGTAGTGGTGTTAGATCTGGCGAACGAGGTGACTAGCTACAGGAACGCTTCGTCCTATTCGCTTTTTACCACAAACTCACACATGACTCGTCTTGTACACAGCGCACAATGGGGTGGTGCACCGTCGTGTTGCATCCACATGTTCATCCGTATATACAAGGGCACGTGTCCCGGTGATTGAAGCAGTACGTTTTCCAAAACGTTTGCGTAAACTGGTAAACTTGCCCAGTCAATCGTCTCGATTTTCATTCGATTTTTCGACTATTTTCATACTTTGCGTGACTAGAATGACTTTGTATTGCAGGATCACTGAACTCGTCTCAACATCAATAATGATGACATGCAATGAAAAATATATGGTTCGATTGAATCACCAATAGTTTGAGTGCTATCGCTATGCGCAACACTTTGAATGCACAAGCCTGTATAATAGAAACACAGTCGCTGGTAGAGAGCGACTGCAGGAGAAAAATGAACGATCCTTATCGGCAATCTCAACGCAATTCTATTTTTCACGTTAATCTCTTTCAATTACTTTTTTACCATACCCGTATGTCCAAACATCTATTACAATAAGAATCTGCCGATAATCGGTACCCAATGACATTATGATACCTGCTTATACGCATAAAGAGATCCGGCAGAGCCCCAAATTCACACGATTAAAAGGAAAATATGTAAAGAATCGGAGGCGTTGCCGCATACTTTATGTAGAATAAGTTGAATTTAACTAGTCACGTTAAAATTTCATACTGTTCCTGTGAAAAAACACGTTAATTCGTTTTTTAATCTGACGAATCGTTTACGATATAATGTTATTTTTATGTTTTGATCGTATTTTATTCTTTTATGATCCGCAGCCACACGGTTTTAATTGGAATCTCGTAGTTTGAGATGATGCCCACACACACACGCACATATGTGTATATATGTATATGAGTTTTTATCGACCCTCTTTTATACGTGCTTCGATAACATCGTTTGGTTCGCACAGAAGAAATCTCTACACGACAGATAAACTTTTGCTTTCCAAAGATAATCGAATAAACACAAGGAACAATCAACCTCGTATACTCGCAAGCTATTATTTTGCGTCTTTGAAAAGCTAATTTTTGCAAACGGACTTCGTTTTTTCCCGAGCCGATCGGACTTGGGTAAACGAGAAGGCAAATCGACCGTTCCACATAGTCAAAATGTGTGGGCACGAAACAAGGCAACGACTCGTCGGCGCATGAGAAATTGTTGGGAACACGCGACGCTGGAAGTAAAAAGGGGTTGAACCGGCGACGCCGGCAATCATAGAATTTTACCTCTCGTTCCTGGAGACGTTTATACCCTGTTTCGTGCTATATGGGAAAACTGAACGTTCCACGCGATGTATTCATTTTCCTCGTACTCTCGTACAGTGGATGAGAGCCCGGAATTTCTAGTCTGTGTATGGGTCGGTTTGTATGTGTTGGTAGGTCACCGAATCGAATCTCCATGGCGGGGTGTGGTGTGTATTCGCGCGCCGGTTGACGACAGCACAATGTGCACACAGCTTCTCCAGCCTTTCAACCCCCAACATTCTCCCTAGCGGAAAAGCTCGTACGGACTTTCTCACTATCCATACGAAGTCGACTCGTTACTAAATTAATGCAGCGCCAAAAAATATGGTGAATTTCGAAACCTAACTGTTCGTAACGTTTCACGGGAGCCATTTTCCTCAAATTCCCGAACACTAGTGTAGAAACCTAACACCCAAATTACGTTTCATGATTATTATGCGCGATTAATCTACTTAACGATTCTTGCGATTATTTGTGTACCCTCTTAAGTTTGTTCATCTTCACCCTGGAAAAAAACTGTACGGGGCCTGGTGAATAATCGCCACGGAATGGCGGACTTTTAAGTGCCTTATTTAAGTAGAATAATCACACGTTAATTCAGATAACAAGATGAAAAATAAGTTGTAAAAAATCACACGGACTTGATAACTCTTCGATCGAGGTTACATCGATTTTTCATATTGCTTATTAAGCCGACCTTAAGGGGTTAGGGTACTGTGACGACCTGAAAATCAAGGCTGTCTAAGAAAAAAATTTGCAGGAAAAGAAACATGATGGAAGTATCGTTCAGACATATATCGGAATGTGCATTAACAAAGTTGTGTACCAAGTTCCATAACAAAATATTAATAATGAAGGAGGTTATAAACAATCTCGTGAAGGGCCTTCGAACGTGAGGGGCTGAACGGTGTATTTGGCTTAGTGTAGTAGGCTACCCGGTTGATCTGAAAAAAAAGTTTTTTTCTTTGAAGAGATAATATTGGCTCAGACTTGACCAAGCTTTATTGTTATCGTGTTTCAATCATCAAATTTTCAAAAAGTTGTTCTATTTTTCGAAGAAAAATTACATCGTTATTGTTAATATCTAATGAAAAAAGCGTTAAGAAGAAAAACGTCGTTCAAGACTCAACTATTACAACACTGAATAATTGTACCGAGTTTCAAGTCAATCCATTTTTTAGATGTCGAGAAATCATGTACACCTTCTTGAAAAACATCGTTTCGATAGAAACGCGTTTAAGATATTTCCTTCACGAGCCCGAACACTTAACAATTAACTGATTTTAGTTTATAATTAAGTAAAAATACATCCCAGTATAGTAGTAAAATTTCAAGCCAAGTTATCGAACTTTTAACAAAAAATTGCGACTAAAAATCGTCTCATTTATACGGCGCTTCATGGAGATGACACGCTGGCCATATTTCTATCGAATAATTTATACACTACATAACTCAAGATACCTGATATAAGCTGCTCACACGTGTGAAAAATCTAAAGATTCGATAACGACAATAAAAGCATGGGGTCACCCAACGTTTAAGGATGTTGAGTCCCTATGAAACATGTTAATGTTAATTGTTCAATAACGAGCTTCCGAATTGTCGTGAAATTTTTACACGACCTCTGAAATACTTCATACAAAAACATACCAAATTTTCAGAATTTTATCATCATTTGCGATTTGGGACTCAACATCCTTAAAGAAAATATTAATAATAGAGCTTCGAAAAATGTGACGAGCAGAAGAATTTTCGCAGCGGCAACATCTTCAGAGAAAATGTAAAAATGGCTCAATCTACTAAAATTGCGCGAAATTTTGTATTATCCAGTCTATCGATGGGTATAATAATTGATTTTGTCTTGTTTTAATTGAGCATCACTGTAATTTATCAATTATTCAAAAGGGCCCTCCTTATGCCCCCACAAAATACGGCCCTCCGCGAAAGAAGTTAAGACCTTCAAGTTTTATCAGTAGTTCTATCGTTGCATTCATAAGTTTACCTTCAATTTGTGATTGTCGCTCCATATGTTGGACCTGTTTCCTCTTCAATTTGAGATGCTTCAAGCGACGAACGATTCTTCGCCATTTTCGCAGTACCGAGAATAAGCCCTCAAAAACTTGAAATATTTCAGTATATGCCGCGAGGGCTACACGATTCTCGTACCAACGAAATTCCGATTCATCCCAGCTCTGAATGGGACTATCTCAATATCAGATTCATTGGCCTTGCGCCTGAGAATATAAAGCAAATTCCCAGGCTCGCCTTCGCGTTTTTTCTACATTGTGTGATACGTTTTCCCCTGAGACACCGAGAAAGAGACAGTGGGGGACGGAGAGCGGGAGACAGCATACGCGCAGCATCACCCAGAATATATATGCGTGTATCTCCACTATAGCCGATTAATCGATGACTTACTTTTCCGAGTCATTGAGCCGTTGCTTCAAGGGGATTTTTAAATTTTACTGATATACGTACATACATACATACATACATACATACATACATACATACATACACATATATATATATATATATATATATATATATATATATATATCGGATCCACAGGAACAGCGCGCCAAGACTAGACGGACGAGAATGTGCAGTGTTATCGAAAATCAAACAAAAGAACAATGCCCGCCCGATAAACGATCCCTGGTAGATTGAAAAAAAATGTATTGCCCTTGTTGATGCTTTTTTTTAATGCCACGGTGCTTTATGCGTTATAGAGATACGTTGGAGCATAAAGGGGCTGGTGGGATGCTGCTGCTCGATAGGTGCTGCTGCCTTTCCTGCTCGTGGTTGGAGCTTTTGGCTTGGATCTCGGGATTGACCCAATGGGACACATGCGCGAAGATTCTTGGAGTCAATCCCACTCCGGGTCGACCTCGACGAGGTCATGCCAGAGAGGGAGAGAGAGACCGAGGAAGAGAAAGAGAGGCCGGAGGGGTGAAGAGCGAGGCGCGTCGATTCGACGTAGAAGAGAACGGTTATAAGACCAGACATTCTACGGTAGCTCGCGATCGCGGGACGACGGTATATTTTATATTCCCTGGCATATTCGCTTCTCTCACACGTCACGCGGGTCGTTTTGTACTTTACGCGAGATACACGATCACCGGGCTCCGTCATACTATCTCTATCTCTGCGAGAACGCACCCGGGTTTGCAAATATTTGTACACGCACAAGCACGAGCGCATAAACACACACTCACATGCGGATACGCCAAGACATCATTGCTCTGTTTTATCACTACCGTATCTACTTGCGATATATTAATCCTTCCTTCCACTGAGGCTCCGCACGACCGAAAAATATACCGGCTAGGTCGATTCGCATACGCATCACTCGCCTTCATTCTCAATGTATATCCGAAGACTTTATCGTCGCGGTACGACACGGGCTCAGGGATTTCAATAGAGTTTCTCGCGTGCTATCTCCCTATCTCATCGCTCCGCGTATCGAAATCGTTCTGCATCCCTCACTGGCGAAGCCAAAATTTTCAAGACGCAACCTCAGTCTTCCAAAGCGTATGCCGTAATAGTGAATGAAATACACTCTTCGACTCGCGGTGATTGAACGAGAAAAATAAAGCTCAATCTTTCGCGTTTTCCTTCAATTTTATTTTATACTTGTAGAACACGAGAATGGAGCGAGGAAAAAGTTTGTTGTGTCTCTTCAGCATTCTTCTCTCCGCAAGGATAACGCTCCAGGTAAATGGTAGAAGAAAAAAGAATCTTTTTACATCCGATCCCGTTTCCGTTGTATATACTTGAACGAAATCGCCAAGTATCTACGCACGCCCGGTTTTTCTCACGCCTGTACCGTATCGATTTCAAAGTTCAATGTGTATGGTCCATTTTTTTGAAGCTGCTCGCGTATCGATTACCCTTCTAAACAATGATGGATAATTGTAAAAAAGGAAGTGTGCGTGCGTTGGGTAAAAGTTTGAGAATATATTACGTCGCTCGGTTTAACTTGAACTGAACTTCGAAACTGTAATGAAATTCGCTCAGTGAGCCGCGCATTTCGGAACTGTATAGAGGAAAATCAATACTATACTCGGAACGAGACATTCTTTCGAAATGTTCATTTGAAACGCGAGCACATATCTGTGTACGTACTGTACGAAACTAAATTATAGCTCTCGTAAAGGTGACCGTGTCCGTGCTATGCACTCGTCGTAAATGCAACATTGCACGAGACAAAACAGAAGAATATATTTCTACATCGGAATTGACGAAATATTTCAGGCATCTTCACCAACCTCGACGTACTACGTAGGCGCGGCTGTCGAATACCACCCAGTGATTAAGGGTGAAAACGGAACGGTTATCGCGGACGAGAATGCCAAGAACTACTTGAAGTTTCTGAAGAAAGCTAGCGAAAAAGTAAGGGACGCTTGCCAATTGCTTTGGTCAATGATCCACGACATTCGAATAATGTATATTTACACTCATTTTGTACACTATACCTGAAAGACAAAGCATTGCTCGATAAAGGAGAGGCTCGAGGGCACAAAAGAAATTACATTTTGCCATTTCGTCTACAAGATTACAATCTCAAGTAGGAGTGAGTGAGAGTAATAATATAAGATGGATCGGAGACATGTTTATTTCATTATTAGTTCGTGGAAATCAATATGGTTATTTAAGCACCTAATATCGTTTTTCCGAATACAGGATCAAGCTACATCGCTTTCTAGCACCTGAAAATCGTACATTTGACCCAATCCATTCTTTTTATTATTGGCTGAAACAAATTTTAAGATCAAATACATGAATATTCGCGAAAAGCTAGTTTAATAGCGTTTGATCGATTGATTGATGCTGACTTGATTGTCGATTAATATTTGTAGATTCGTTAGCCCTAATGGATAGATCTGAGTTCATCGTTACTATAAATTGTTTTTTTTTCAATTCCAAGCATATCATAGAGCAATACTTTTCCTTCCCTCTCCAGTAGTTTGCTGCGAATAATAGGAGTTAAATCGACGACATTTGCCACTACTGAGTTACGTCTCCCAAAAACCAGGAAAAAATAAACATTCTCTTATACATCGGAATGTTTATATGAATATGTACGCAATTTTTTTGCAAAAATATATTATGTGTCTGACGAACAGGATGTGGATATCATCGTATTTCCGGAGGGAAGTTTGACCGCGGGTAGATCATTTCCAGCCAAAGAACGCACTCGTTATCTGCCTCACAGCTCCTACGTGCCTGACCCGCAAGATCGCGTGATACCATGCAAGAACGATTCATCAAACGTCATGCAGGTGAAAATGCACATGTCCTTTCATGTTACACCTATCGCCGATCGGTATTGCCTGAAACAATGTGTTTTCTAATTTTGCCCCATACAGGAAAAAGTAACCTTTTAAAAAAAATCGTTTTGGAAGACGAAATCAGTAGATAAAATTAAGAAGGGTGCCTAACAAGGGAAGGTTGCGAGGTCGGTCTTTCCTATTTTTTCTCTATCTCCGCAAGCTGGTGTTTAAGGGTTCAAACGCACCCTTGAAAGATGGGGTGTTTTTCGTTTTTCGTCAATAACGTTTTAACGGTGCGAGATATGACAAAAAAATGTCAAATTGCAACAATGTTCAGTTTTTCGTGTACTATACATTGGAGATGAGAACGATGACGTTATCGGCGAAAAGCGAAAAACATCGCGCATTTTCGAGGGTGCGCTTCACCCCTTAAAAATCGAGTTCCGCAGATATAAAAAGAAACGCGTCGCCTATTTTTACCCACTCTACGAGCGCATGACAAATTTCATCGAAATCGGAAAGATCGACCTCGCACCTTTCCTTGTAAATGACGTCCTGCATGAAAATCGAATGCAAAACTCTATTCTTCTATACAATTTTGATTCTCCCGTAAGAAAATTTCGAAACATTATGACAATTTTCGTACTTTATACTGCTCAACACAGTAATTTTCAATATTAGAAGACTAAATTAGTAAAGTATCTTAATGTTTGAGAAAGGCTATTCTGGAGTTGCTCAAAATTACAACAAAGCAACATAGGTTACGCTTGGTACTTGCAACTACAGGATGGCTCAATTATATGGAGACTTTGAAATAACTAAGAAGCAAAGATAAAAAACGAAAAATCCTTGTTATACGTGTGGGACAAATGCGAAAGACGAATGAAACGACAAGATTGGTTTTCCATCTGGTGGCTGTCCTAAAGGTGATGGTCAACTTCGTTTTTTTAAAAATGGAAACTTATATTTCTTAAGAAAGACGAAACATTTCTTAACCATTATTTTCGAAGGTATTGTACGACCTCCCATTTTTATTTTATGATCTAATACAAAAAAATCGATGTCTATAACACAAACGATCGCATGGACATCTTTAATGAAGAGATAGAAAAGTATTGGTATTGATGTCTATTTTATTGAACAATCTATTCACTTTTAAACACAATTAGACTTCTGTTCGTAAATCGAAAAGCCATACCTGACTTGTATTTAATGTTTTCGTAAATCATTTCCTTCGGTTCATTTATAGCTCCAGTTTTGCCTGTTGTATATTCATTTGATAACGCAGTTGATAGCAGTTATAGCAGTGAGTAAAACAATTAGGATTTACGAGACTGGACTTTGAGTTAAATGTGGAACACTCTGTTGTTGCGGACATAGTTGAAATTATTTTAATTTCCGCGACCCTACTCAAAGGGCGTCTGCATGGGAAGAAGTTTTATCACGATCAACCAAACGCCGCAGACAACATGAAAAATGGAATCCGAAATGCTTGTCGCGATATTCGTCCAGGGGTTTTATTGGCAGTGTATCGATATTGTATTAATCGCGTTAACAAGTGCTTGAAAGTACAAGGTCATTCCTTTGAGCATCCATCATGTTTAGTGAATTCGTTTTAAATAAAGACCGTAATTATTTCGCATATGTCCAAAGGTATTGCTCGAATGAAAAAAATGGTTCCGGACACAAGTTAATTATTTTTTTCACGCAGCATGTAATTCTGCCATAAGCAATGAATATTCGCAAAGAAGAAAAAGAACTCGGGTTTGAAATCTCCGTAAGCACGGCCATAAAATGAAAAACTAATCTTGCTCTTTTACTCGCCCTTCGAATCCACTCCGCGCGTGCTTCAGCGGTATTTATTTTCGCGTTATTTCGATGTCTTGAAATTCGATTTCGGAGTGCCAGTAAACAAAGACCAGTGGAGAGTTTTTGAATACTCGTGCTCAATAGTATCTTTGGAATGCCACAAAATTCCTGAATACTCTCTCAATACTTGCAACTTACATTTGATTCCCGTCGAACTGCCAAAAATCGGCACCGAAATACTAATTTTGGTACGATTCATATGGTGAACATTAACGATTGTCGAGGATAATTTGCCAGGAGACCTTATGCAAAGAGTCATGTAAAGAGTCAAAATTATAGTCATGTTTAATTACAGCAGAGGGATAAATAATTTTCACTTGCGTAGTACATTTGTTGCATTGCAAAAATAGGATATCAGTTGAATACTTTTTCTTGTAGTTAAGAGGTCTTCTCACTTTAGACGATAAAAAGGATATTTTCATAAATATTTTCAAAGGTTTATATTATAGATATTAATTTAAAAATTGTTACATTTAATAAAGACACTTTCAAGATACATTTAAACATTTTTTTAATTTATTTAAGTCACTATTTATAGACGAAAATGGTAGTTAGAAAAATGTCCGAAAAAAATGTTAGGCTGTTGATGAAATCTCGGAGATGAATCATCCGGAACAAAAGAAATCAAGCGGTTTTAGATTCAGTATGTCAATGGCTATAGCGCATATCATACGATTGTTGATATATGCAAAAACAACAAAATGGCAGACATTTTTCGAAAAAACACAAAAGAAAACGCGTTTTTCTCCGTTGTGGCAAAAAAAAGTAAATATCAACATATAGAAAAATCCTTCGTATGTGCTATAGCTTTAGTTGTCAAGAAAAAGGGGTTACAATTTCGTAAGGATGGGTTCAGTATTTTCGAAGATTTTATGAACAAGCCGTCGCAAAACGTTTCGAGAAAAACGCGTTTAAAGTTTGTTGGGGTTACATAAATACGTAAAGGCATTTTTTAAATGTATTTCGCAAGTTTATTTATTAAGACTAACAACTTTTATATCAATGTCTATAATATAAACGTATCAAAAAATTCCTGGAAATAGCCTTTTTTAGCGTCTAAAGTGAGAAGACCCCTTAATCTTCTGTTTATGCAGGACACACATCACTATGCATATGGCAGGGCGTATTGTATATGTTGCTATTGTAAATCACTATTGTATAGTACAAGACTATCGTGATGCACCAAAAATGCATTCAAGCAGTGACTTATATTAGCAAAAAAAAAATATCTGTACAAAATTTAATCTAAATCGGGGGTAACAGCTTTTCGGAAATACTGCCAGTATTACTTTTGTCTGTTGGACCATATCTGTGACTAGGATGTCACAAGCACTCCATGGCGTAGCGGCAGCGTGTGTAGTATAGGCAGGAGATAGGCAGGTAAGTTGTAGGTTCAATTCCATGACTGGACGAAATATTTTCTTCAAAATAAATCATTACAGGAGGACAGGAAATCACGAATTATGATGGAAAAATCAACGAGGTAGATCTGTCAGATGAATATTTCATCTGATTTTAGATTTATGAAATATTCTCTGCAGCATTTAGTAGACGGGCATCGATGCCTCGAACGAACACGCATACAGCGTATAAAAAACAAGCGAATAACACACCAATTACGTATATGGCAGGTCGTATCTTCTAATACGGTACAAACCACTGCAAACACCGTCGGAAATCGTAATCAACATTTCAAATCAACGTATATATATTTTAGTCCCGTTCACTGTTAGGATTTTGAGAGAGTAAATTTCTTATAATGTCAGGATATAGCTATTTTATGAAAATCTACTACATTATGCAGCATTGGACAATGAACGTACGCTTGTAAAATTGATAGTTGCGGTTAACATGTGTGCATCATTTATGCAACTGCTATAATGTCAATAAGCAGTACTATACTATAGGCAGTAACTACGGCTATCGAATATTATTGTCTCCTCAGGGAAATGTGAAATATAGCTAAAATTTGAAAACATCATGCATTTCTCTTGTCAATGCAGCTACAGTGTTTACACGACAAAGCAACGCATTGTCATGCAATATTACACGTGCCTGTCGTGATTATCCGCGCACATATTAATACACATCTTATACGAAGGATCATTTGAAAAGCGCATTTTTTTACATCGTTTTTTCTATGACGATAGGCACTAAAGGCCATATCTTGCGCGGCGAATCAATACTCAACGTACATCGTCGTAAACGTCCGCGAAAAGGCGAAATGCGCTACCGAAAAAATAACAGCAGGCTGCAGCACGGACGGCTACGAATTGTACAATACAAACGTCGTATTCGATCGTCAGGGTGTGGTTGTTGCGAGATACCGAAAGTACCACCTCTTCGGTGAAGCCGGTTTCAACAAAACGTCAAAGGCCGAAATTTCAACGTTTCGCACCGACTTTGACGTTACATTCGGACAATTCATATGTTTCGACGTGTTGTTCGAGGATCCGGCTCTTCGTTTGATACGCGAATCGAAGATAACCGATATCGTATTTTCGACCCAATGGTACTCGGAACTACCGTTCCTTATGTCCACGGCCGTACAGTCCTCGTGGTCCTACGCGAACAACGTGAATTTTCTCGGCGCCGGATACAACGATCCGGCCAAAGGAAGCGCCGGTAGTGGAATATACGCTGGCGCCGATGGCCCCTTGGTGAGCCTCTGGTCCGAGAAACGTGCCAATGCGTTGCTAGTCGCGAACATCCCAAAGGTCACGAAAGGACGTCGCGATCATCCCAATCCCGTCGACTCGACCACCTACTTCTTCACCAAAAGCGAAATATCAACGATCGACGGGCCCGAGCCGGTGACGCAACAGACACTGCTGTCCGACGATCTGACACCCTATACCACCAAGTTATTCGCACCAACCAATGGAACCCATACTCTGACTCTGTGCGATCGTGGACTTTGTTGCGAGTTTTTTACCGACACGACTCATCACAACGCCATTGGACAAAACAACGCCAAGTACTTCAGGTCGGACATTTATTTAAGTCACACTTCCCTACCACACACCGTTTTTTCCGTAATACTATAGATATCGATCGTCCCACCTTACCTCCCACATTCGACTCTGATGTAAGACGAGACGTCAAACGAAATGCAATACGGGTACGGAATAAGGACACGGCCCTAAATACCGAAACGTTTTTTCCTACGAACGATTCAATTAGCGATGAGACACGCCCTCGGAAACTGAAACATGCGGCGTCCATATACGAGTTCATCGGAGATTGATGTCATTTTTCTCGAAAAAAAGATTCCTGCTGGGCAATTGATTTGATAGAAATGATGAGTGCCATTGGCATAGCCAGAGGGTGTAGGGTAATTCAATTCAAATAATCGATTAATCTTATTTGTTTCGCCTCAAGCCAGCATAAAGACACGGCTGAATAAAACTTCAACTACATTCTTCGTTGTAATTTCGTGACTTGTACAATAAGTAGCTATTTCATTGCGTAAATTAATTAAATATTCAAATTTTACAGCTAAGTTAACTGTGGACAAAAACTATACAATTGATTTTCCGCGGTTGATACACAACCAGAAGAATACTGGAAGATCAACATTCTCTACCGACAAATAGATAATATCATTGTAAATATAAAACGCCAATTTGAGAGTCTACCGTTGGGCCATGCAGTTAACGCATTTGAACAAATTGAATATCAAAAACGGAGAGGATTTCATCAATGGTTACACTGAAAAAAAAAAATTCATTCATCCATCCAAAATTCAGTTGGTTTAACAAAATGTATCTTTAAATACGTTCAACTTGATTTTTAATTGGCATGACAAAACAGTATAGTTGGTGGTAAAACAGTATAGTGGTGTGAACTGTAGCTTATTCAGCATGCTGAGAAAACTGTTAAAACAACAAAATTTTGAGACAACAAAATGCATTTTGAACATTCAACGATTTCTTTTTCTCAGTGTATTTGAAAAATCTTCATAATTGATACGTCAGCCCTGGAAACTGAAGCAATGCTCATAAAAAAATACGTTCATTTAAAAATGATGGAATAAATGCTGGAAATTTGAGAAAGCATATATTAAAAAAGGAGTATATCTCTAACATATATTAGCTCTTCCAAGCAGAAATAGTAGGCCCAGTGAGCTCCGCCAGCTGTGAGAGAAGTTTTTCTGCCATGAGGCGGATAAAACGGGGCTTAGAAAGTAAAAATAGAAAACAGCATTGTTAAAAAAAATTCCAACTAAAAAAGCGGTGGGCCGTCTTGCTGAAAAAAAAAATAGAAAACTAAGCCTTCTTGAATTGAGTACCTACTGAAATTGAAGTTTGAAGACTGGTAACTGGAGTCAAGAATTACGAAAAATTAGTTCATTATTTTTTTGAGGTATTGCAAAAGTTTGATATTAATATAAACATGAACGTGTGCTTAAGGCTCCATATTTTGAGTGTAATACGTAGTTATTGACTTTAGTATAAATTTTACTTTAAAAAAATACGATTATAAAGAAAACCACGTTTTTGGTCAGTCTGGTCCGAACCCCGCCCAGAAAAAATGCTGGCTACGGCAATAATTAGTGCTCGCTGAAGCTCCTTACGTTGCTAGTGAAAAACGTTACTGGTAAAAAAAATACACAAGTAAACATTGATGGAAAGATTCTCCATAAAGATTTTCAAAAGTTTCCACTGTCTCGGCAAACACCGTAAATACCGTCTGTATAGTTTTCGCAATTTTATACGAAATCTTCATTCTTCATTTCCAGATATCGCTTCGCCGTTTTCAACGGGGTTCGAACATTCGACGGAAAAGCGACAGGCGGTGTGGAAATTTGTGGAATAATTTCGTGCACTGACGACACGCCGATGAGCTGTAATCGCAGATTCGACACCAACGACATAATCGTTCATCCGATAACGTTCAATTCGATCATCGTAGCTGGAAATTTTAGCGTCGGATCTAACGTTTATCGTATGCCAATCGCCTTGAACGCGGATCTTCAGATTCTGAACTCAAGCGATATTGCTTACGTTGCAACGAATCTCAACCAGACACACGCTAATTTGCAATTTAGCCTGAAGAAGAGTCGCACTGGTCTTATGACTTTTGCAATTTGGGGAAGAAATTTTAGCCTTGACGGGTCACCGGCAACCTCTTCATCATCGGCGAACCAAATATCACCTTTCACCTTTATGCTCATGATGCTTGTTATTCTCGGTATAGGAAGCACTTACTCGATTGCTCCAGTCCCAAACGCAGCGTGAAAATTTAACACCGCACAATCATCGATTAATCGTATATGCAAAAATGCGCCATTTCGCCATAAAACGTTGGTAAACTAAACATATATATTTATATATATATATATATGTTTATATTTACATATATATTTTTCGTGCTGAAAGACGGATCGCCCTGGCAAAGTCAAAAACAAAGTATAGGTATATCTACGAACAAGCATCCCCGAACACACACTGCACACAAATCAAACACGCACAGGGCGACAAGGCGGGAAAATACAGCTTAGCTAAATACAAAGGGTACAATTTTTTGAAAGTTTGGAAGAGAGAGATTAATATAAGCGCTAAGATTGGAGATCGGCAAATTGCTTCGCTCTCAGAAAGGGTTTTTTTTTTAAAGTTATTCTTATGTATTTACTTTATAAAGGCTGTTACAAAGCTGTAGCCGAGTATTTGACCGCAATCAATTATCGGTTTCTTTCCAAAAAATAAAAAGGTGTCGAAAAAGTTGACGAAGTGAAGGGGTTAGGCTACTGTGGCAAATGAAAAATCGGGGCTACTTAAAAAAAAAATTGAGAACGAATAAGTAAAATGTTTGGAAAATCGTTTTGACATTTATTTGTAGGTACATCAACGAAGTTGTGTGCCAAATTTAATGAAAAAATATTAATAATCAAAGAATTTACAATCTCGTGAAGAACCGTTGAACGTGAGGAGCTCAACGATGTACTTGACTTTGGCCACTCGGGTCATCTGAAACAAAAAAAACGACTTTTTTCTTCAAATAGATAATACTGGCCAACATTTGACTGACCTTTTTTTTATCGTGAATCGATTTTTTAAAAAGTTGATTTTTTCGAATTTTTGAGGGAAAATGACATTATTATTGTTGATGACTATATTTTTTTTATGTCAAGAAGAACATTGTAATCATAAATTTACCTTCCATCTGTGATTCCTGCACCACGCGGGAACGTCCTCTTCGATTTTCAATTTAAGTTGCCTCATGCGACGAACGAGTGTTTTTTATCGGTTACAGTAGTCTAACCCCTTAAATTTTTCGAACGTATACTTCGCTCACTGCAAATTGTCGATGATTTTCGTATTTCCGTTACTGTGTGGCATTCGCGTGCGGTATTGAGAAAATACTGGATTACTTTTTTTCGGATACGGTGTGCCCGTCTCCGACGATACGCCAATATATGCTTTGATCGTGTCAAGTTGAGGTTACACTATGTGGAATCGTATGCATTTTTAATCGAAAATAAAGGAAGCATAATAACGCTTGCACTATCGGCAGCTAAACGTCGTTTGTTCGCTTATTGCTAACAATTGAAATCATTTACTGTACATGTATTTGTTCGTGCATCATTTGAATTTTGAACGGAAAAGAAATAGAAGAGGATATCGCTTCGGACCGTTTAGAACGCGTAATCGTTAAGCTTCCCATTTAATCGTGTGACCTCGGGCCGAGCAAAGACGTTCGAACCTCGGGATTAGCCGCTCTCTAGGTGGTCATTTATTCGAAGATGTTGAGACCCTGCCATCTTAACCATCAAGTTTTCGGATAGCCGCATATAAAAATAACGTTGAACGTCGGAACATTCCCGACCACTTTCTCGAAACTCGCAACTGAAAAATTGCTCGCAGTCGAATAGTCCAACAAAAAATTTTACAAAATAGTTCCTCTATCGTGCCGCTTTGATCTATTTAGGTATTAGCGTGATAAATCTCTAATCGTAAATGTTTTAGGAAAGGTTGTGGGAAGCGTTGTTGATCTGAGGAGGAGGATGGACATTTTGTTGAGTCTAGGTATTTCATAGATAGGTTTGTCGGAAGTACGCGAGGCCAAAAAGATTTTAACACTGTTGAAGGGTAAACAACGAAAAAACGAAAGGTATTCATTTCGTGTATTATTGTTTGTATATAGTTTAGCGTATATATATGTATACATACACAAAGACGTGATCTATTATGTAAAATGTTACATAGTATTTAAATAAAAGATGACGTGAGAGATCGTGTCTATCGCTGCACAAGATTCGTACCCAGAAACGAGCTTTGTCGATTTTCGTTCCAATAAACATCGCAATCATTGGCGTTTGTTTCGCAATCACACTGTGTACAATATCGTCCGACAATATTTTCCCCATAAATGTCCAATTCTCAAAGGAAAACGGAATCGATAGAGCGACTCAAAGACGATCAATCTCCAACGACAAGCAAAGAAGTACATTAGTATCTAGGCACTTTGAACTCGGGTGCACCTTCGACGTTATTACTCGACGGTTTTCTCTTGTTCATTATATTCTGAATCTTTTGCCACTCGCGATCAAGCTCGGCCTTCTCGTTCTTCTCCTTGTTGTACTTTCGCGTTCTTCGCCCGTCCGCCATTTTGACACCGTACTGAAAAGCAGCCTTTGGCAATGCTTCTTTGTTATTCATGTATTCGCTATATTCTTCCGGCGTGTCGAAGTCCCAACGACCGATTGGTCCTTTCTTATTGCCCAGATCCATCTTAGTGTAATCGACCTCATCGTCCGAGTCGTCTATGGCGTCTTGCATCTCGTCTAAGCCGGGATAACACTCGGCGTAACCCTCCGGCTCGGCTCTCAATTTGTTCAGCAACGCGCCTTTCTTAGGCCCACCGGTTGCTTCGCCAACGGCCGCGAGAATGTTCGGCAACTGTGGCGCATTCGCTGTATCGTCAACGCCGTCACTGGGCTCGGCCGGTTTATTGAAGTAAGAGCCTGGCTTCTTCTTGGAATCACGTTGGTGAGCAGTGACGGCGACAGTCGCGGGGCCTTTTTTACTCACGGAAGCCACGTAATCACCTATGTCTCCGTAAATACTGTCGTCCTGAACTCTTGGTGGGCCCTCGGCGTCCGCGGTCTCTTCGGGACGCGTACGGCCATCCTTGTTCTTCTTTCCCTTCTTACCGTGTCTGTTACCCTGGCGTAGATACGAAAGAATTTGCGCAAGCTTGTTAATGACAATGTCATTCGTGGTGAGGGTTGGCGTGGCGTCCACGGTCGGCACATCCGCCTTACTTCGTATCAGCGTAGTGGGTATGTCGACCTCCGCGTTTTCATCGTCGAGCTCTATTACGTATGCCATACGACCAGGCGTAAAGAGCTCGTTACGTTCAATGTGCTTTGATTTCATCGTCATTATCGTTTTGTGGATATTCCGACCAATTTTCGTCTTAAATTGCATCTCGTCCGTTTTTTTCTCGGGTTTCTTCTCCTCTTTCTTCTCCTTTTCTTTCGGCTTCACCAACTTTTCCATTTCCTGCTCCTGCTCAGTCTCCTTTGCCTCAATCTCGCTACGTACCTGATTATCGGCAATCCCGAAAAAAAGAGAAAGCATACTTGGTTTACTAACCATCATTCACTAATCATCACTAGTAGCATACACCGATAACAGGAGCATCTGTAATCCCAGATTGCAGATGAGCCAAATAACGAATATTGTACAAATTTTACAAACTTACTACATTTTTTGTCCGTATCAGTACCAAAGCACATGATTATTTTTTTATATGTATGTTTTTAGCAAGAAACGCATTCTGCCGTTTACTTTATGTAGTACCTTTTGGAGCAACGCGTAGTCTAGGCCCTTGACCAAATGGGTATGCTCCATGTCACCTCCCAAGAACTTTGACTGTTGGATCATCTGTCTTCTGCGCTCTGCCGCATCCATACCGGATTTAACATCCGGCGCAACTGCTCTGTAGGCGCTGGTGCTGTTCATGGGATCTTCAGGCTGGTATTCCGTGGTCGAACCGTCCCTCCTTTCCCTGGCACGATCTCTGTACTTTTCGGCCAGCTCAGCCATCTTGTCCTCCTCCTGCTTCTTCAGCTTGGCGTAAAAGCTCTTCTTTTTACGTCGCAACTCAGCTCTGTTGCCTCCACTTGTGGAAGGAGTTTGCGCAACTTTTGCAGACGCATCTCTTGCAGCTCCCGGTACGGATGCAGGGGTTGAAGATGGCACTGACGATCGGGGCGTCATCAACAGCTTGCGGAAGTCGTCGTTGGTCAAACGCACAGACATACTCATGTCGTCCTCCATTGTTTCTGGCATTGTGACTTGGGTTGCTGCACTGTGACGAATAACGGATTACACTTATTTTTGGTTATATTTTTCGTAGCTCCAATTTTGCGAACAATAGTATTTTTTAGGGTTGCTATGAATGCAAATCTATTTTGGTTCACATGTCACAGTATTTCAAGGAAAGGTCTGATTTAACGTTTTATCATTGGATGGAGAAAAGGATTGAAAAGGGTTGCATCGAATTCGATCAACGAGGGACTATTATTGGTGTTATTACTTACGTCGTAAGACTACCCAAATCCAAAACTTATAAGATGTAGCGAAAAACGGTAATATTAGCACTCCACCTTTCAGGTGCAATTGTCAACACTTTGTACGCCAATATGTTTGTCGCCGGAAAAATTATCAAAGGTCTTGCTAATAAAAATTTACAGATGTTTTGTTTTCATAGTGGACGTTCACCTCCTACTCTTTGGAAAACACGATCAAGGCAATATTATTATTGTACAATCAATTACATCGATATTTTTGATAATCGATTGTCTTAGCTCGATCGATAGGGTGAAATTATTACTATATAAGCTGCAGAGGATTTCCAAGTGGAAATCACGATACGGAAATGCCCGATGACCGGTTACTGCTGTAGGCCAATTCAGTCAATTCAGGCCTCTGCACACTACGCGCGATGAGCGACGAGCGATGAGCGACGAGCAACGAGCGATATCCAATAAAAGCTCAGGTATTTCGGAAACCCCCTGGGAGCGTGAAGCTCCCATTGGATATCCCTCATCGCTCGTCGCTCATCACGCGCAGTGCGCAGAGGCCATTAAGGAGATACTTGAAAAAAGTGGCTACAAAAATGTGGTCAAACAGGGATCAGGGAGACTAGAGTAAAGGAGTGGACAGTGTGGACACTGTGTGTTAACGATGTGGCTCCAAAATCAAGGAAAATAAGAGTTTGTATAGATGGCGTTGCAATCGGTTTTCCCTTATATATAGATATACTCTCTTGCTAGGCTTTCCGTCGGCTACATGGGCATGCCTAGAATCTTTAGCTACAAGTATTACTATACATCGGGGAATCGCGATCGCAGCGCCTCTTGCGGTCGCTAATACGTCGGGATTTTGGGGCCGTCTTTCGCTGCTTATCTCCTATGGAGTGTCCACTCCTTTACCCTAGTCTCCCTGCAGGGATCGCGACAGCGACACCATTGCTAAGACCTCGAAAAGTGAGCTGCGCGTGACAGAGACGGAACAAATCAATCATCAGAAGTGAGCTGTGTGTGAGGCAGATTTACTTTTGAGAAGTGGGCTGCGTGCGAGGGAGATGTAAAATGATATATACCAGAGAGATCTCCGTAAATGCGTAAAGGTAGAAGAATATTTTTAATATAGCAATGGCCAATGAACAATGTGCATTAGTTGCACAACTAGCGGTGAAAAAGGTCGAAAATAATAATAAGAATGCAATACGTAGTGATAGAAAAATATTTTGATTATAACAGTGTTCAGTTGTACAACGAACGGTAGAAAATGTCTTAAATAATACTGATTCTTTTTTTACCTTGAACCGATTTTTATTTTCTTAGGTAAATACGATGGTAAAGTATTCCTAGTGAAAGTACGATTCATTGCGATCGGTTTGTATTAAAACTCGCAATCAGCGAATCGGTAACGCGATTATTCTGACGATAACATATTTGAATGAAAATATAAAGGAAATCACACGAAAAAGATTGCAATTACTCATTAAAGCAAGAAATTTCAAACAAAGTTCAGTATTTATTTTTCGATTTGAGAAAAACACCGTAATAACAATATAAAGACGAAGCGATATTATTTGCTTCAATGTTTTCAAGATAAAAACATGCTGTAATGTTTTAACGATAAAATATCTGTGTCCTCTTGTCAGCAGCAAGGCTGGTTTGTCCCGAAAGTCCGATTTTCACGATTCTCAAATCCTTCGAATATTGTGTGTATATTATCGTATTTGGTAATACAGTAGGACCTCGTTTATCCGACCTTTGATTAACAGACTTTCCGCATTATCTAAGTCACCTAACTCACTCGAGTCCTCCGCATTGTCCGAGGTGTATCCTCGGATAAAACGGAAGAATCTGCTATGCTTATGCGTGGCGTAGTCCAATATTGCTACTGTTTTCCGTATTATCCGAGATTTCACTTGCCTGAGGTAACCTCGATTCACATTACCTCGGATAAGCATGGTTCTACTGTAGTTGCCATGGAGGCTAGGATGCGTATTCGATCCTCTTCCATCTCTCTTATATGACATCGATACTCAGCTTACTTCTTGAGGTCTTAGAGATAGTAGCGCCATCCCCGTTTGACCACATATTTGTAGCTACTTTGAAATGCACAGGCCGGACCACGTCGTACATACAGGTCTTGCAACGACCCTAAATTTTCGTGGTGGGGGTAGGCATCCTCATCAGCTCCACTGTTCGATTCACGAGGCGCCGCTAGGCGTCGCCACTAGCAAGGGGAAGCACTTCCCCCATACCTCTTACCGGCGAATGGACCCTCGGTGTTTACATATGTTTTTATGGTGCGATTGTCGAAATAACCTTTATTTGCGACCATATACCAGAAAGTTCTCCGCGATTTCCCGTGATACATTTTTTACCGTGCTTTTACGCACGAGTGTGGATTTTTTTCATAGTGTTTGCAAAAAAAATACGAAATGGCTAAGGGTTGCGCGGTTCGCAATTGTAAAACGGGGTACAAAAATTGTAAGCAGAAATGCTCCGTGTTTCGCTTGCCCAGAAACGTCGAACGATACAAAAAATGGCTCGATGCTATTCCGGGACTGAGAGAGTGTCAGTACGTGTGCGAAAAACATTTCGAAGAACGATGTATTGTGAGACATTGGAGAAAAAGGATGGTCATAGTCGTATTATCGCTGAAGTATGTTTATTCATCGATTTTATCTTTTAGTCGATAATAATTCCCGCCATTTCGTATTGAACCAGAACTTTGAATGTCACGAATGAACTTTTTATATTCCATTTCAAAACGCATACGCATATCCTAAGCTCCCTGAATTTGCGGTACCAACAATATTCGAGGAAGATATGCATGTAACGCAACAATCTACAGGCTTTGACATGAACCACTGTGCGAAACGACAAATAAACAAAGCTCTCTGCCCGATGCCAGTTTCACAATTTCCAGGCACATGCCAACGCATGGATATTTATATGTTAGTAGTATAGATATGAGAATTCTAACGCAGGTCCTCTGAGGGGGGTGCGGGGCGGGGTCTTCACGCGGGGAGGGGGATGACGTCACGCACGGGAGGGGGAATCGGAGGGGGCGGTGACGTCACGCGGAGAGGGAGAAATCATTAGCGCTGGAGGGGGGTATCGATTGATTATTGATTGGAGAGGGGTATCGATTGATTATTGATTGATTATTGATAGGTTATTTATTTTTACTCTTTTTAATTTTATTTTTAATTTTATTATTATTTGATTTATTTTTATGTCATATATTTGTGTGAGCGCTGTATAGCAGGTACGAATATCCACACAAAGAGGAGAGGCTGAGAATGCGGCTTCTCCGTTGCGGGTCACTACGCGGGGGAGGGGGACGGCGTCAAGCGCGGGAGGGGGAAGCCGTTGGAGCGGAGGGTTCAAGTTGGCTGACCCGTGTCGCTGAAAGATACGAAGCGATCGGATTACACGTATGTGTGAGATAGAGCGAGAATGAGAGATGGAGTGGCCGCATTGCCACGAACGTCTTCGAACGTCTCACGTACGTCTTACGAACGTCGCATGAACGTGTTCGAACGTGTTCGAACGTCTCACGAACGTCTTCGATCGTCTCACGTACGTCCCATGAACGGCTTCGGACGTCTCAGGAACGTCTTCGAATGTCTCACGTACGTCTCACGAACGTCTTCGAACGTCTTACGAACGTCTCATGAACGTTTTAGAACATGTTTGAACGTCTTACGAACGTCTCACGCACGTCTCACGAACGTCTTCAAACGTCTCACGTACGTCTTACGAACGTCTCACGTACGTCTCATGAACGTCTTCGGACGTCTCACGTACCTCTTACGAACGTCTCATGTACGTCTCACGAACGTCTTCGAACGTTTCGCGTACGTCTTACGAACGTCTCATGAACGTGTTCGAACATTTTTGAACGTCTTACGAACGTCTCACAAACGTCTCGCGTACGTCTCATGAACGTCTCCAAACGTTTCACGAACGTCTTCGTACGTCTCACATACGTCTCATGAACGTGTTCGGACGCCTCACGAACGTCTTCGAACGTTCGACGAACGTCTCTCGAACGCCTCACGAACATCTGCGAACGTCTCTTGAACATTTATCGAACATCTACCAATGAATGTCGTCGAACATCATCCAGCGATGGTGTGAATTGATTTCCCATCATTTTCAAGACAAATTCCTTTTACATATGAGAACAAATTCTATACATTTCTATAATCTGACAACAAAAGATGTAACAAAGGAAGGGGTGAGGAAAATAAAAAATCACATATTGTTACATTTCGTTTATTTGCACGAATCTTTATGATTCGACCACCAATTAAACATTTTAAACACATTTTGTAAGGCGCAATTTTTCTCATGCTTTTCGCAACGTAGAGTAGAGCTCACATCTAATTTACTTAAGGGGACCCGGTGGTCTAGAGCACGAAAATTTCACCTAATTTCACGATTTTTTTTGCCATTAAAAATTTTAAAAACGATTTTTCAACTTTTCGGGCTTATTACTACGTTTATTGAGCATACAAAAATTTTTTTTTTAATTAAAAAAAAAATATTTATTATTATAAAAATGCCGCTGAAGATGACCCTCTCGAAAAATCGGACCCGGACGGCGTAGGTGATTTCGAGACTTCTACTCATCTGAAACACAAAATTCAAGAAGAATCTTAATCAGAAAGAGTGCAGTTATGGTCGGAACTAGAACAAATCGAAAAAATTAAAAATTGACAAAATGGCGCGCTTTTGAAAAAAAAGTTCGTAAAATCAAATTTCAAGTGATTCGGTTGAATAGTTTTTTTTTTCACCACTGCCGTGCCGAAAAAAGTCGTTCCGAGATAAATGAGTTTAAAGTTTGAGGTACAGATATTTTCAAAAATTCAGCAAATTTTTAATACTTACAGTTAATCCGCGATTCCGGCACCATATAGGGTCCCTTCGGAACGTTCCTATTCCTCGATTTGCTAACTCCTTTCATTTTTTCGAGCTGTACGACCCTCTTTGGAGTTGTCAGTGCTCCTACGGTTGGCGCTCGATTCTCGCCGCCCGTCTCGGTCTCGCGCGAGTTGCTCCGCTTGTGGCCCGATTGTGATGCCCATGGTCTCCATTATTTTTAATAACGATGCGAATCCTTCATCGAATATGCAAGCGGAAATATAGGTGGCAATATCGATTATTTTTTTGCCGGCAAACAGATGTTTCGGCGCAAGGTGACACACACAAGCGTTGAAACTTTCGTTATTGTTCTGCGTATTACTGCCAATACACCTTTCCAATAAATTTTCTGCTGTCAATTCTTCATAAATAGGTTTCAATATTTCTTGTGCTTCATCGTCCAGAGCAGGTGGATGCTCGTAGGTGTCTAAAGTACCTGCAGCCTCACTTTGACGCCACTTGCACCACGATTCGGAACCTGGAGGACAGTACGAGTGTTGCGGATTTTCATCTGTTGAAATTTTGTGATAATATGCGGCCCATATTTCACTTCTCATCCCTTCAGTAGAATGTGAATTACGTCTAATTGCTAGACCATAATAAGTCGACAGCTCTTGCAATAACTTATTCGTCAATTGTTGACGCTTCGGTGTTTTATCTCTCGATTTTTTAACTTTCTGCTGTGTCAGTTTTCCCTCTCCTTTTTCTGTCAATTTCTTTGTTGCTTTTTTTATTTGTGCATGTTTTTTTCGCATCAAGAGCACGTTTGTACAAACGTTTTTTAACATGCAAAACACATTCTTTTTTGCAAACTACAAAATCATCTCCGTAAGGCTTTGTGTCCAATAAGGCTTTGAACGTTTTCGTGTCGCCGTCTCCGATATAGTTCGCGTATTTCACGTTGTATAACTCTTCCGATCTCTCGAACATTTCCACGATGCCGTCTACCTCCATTTTGCCAGCACTTCCGGTATGATTTGCGTCACAGTGATCTTCATGCTCTCGATACCACGCTTCATATTCAATCGTATCCTCTTGGCCTTTCGAATTTGAGCAGCCTTGACATATACTGCATTTGATGACAACGTCTAAAATTTTGTTACTGTATTTCCCTATTAACGAGACAATACCGAGAAGCGATGAGAATCCACGTTTCGCCCACGATCCACCACCAGACACAGAAAGTTCATCCGCGGGACGCCCTGTTTTTACCTGCTCTCCCGCTCACTACCTGGTTAATGGGCTGTAGAAGCTATAATTTTGGGACTTTCCGCATGAAAATTTCACAGTATGTTCTTAAGATACTATACTTTCGAAATATCGAAAAAAAAATCGATTTTTTGAAATTTCTAGACCACCGGGTTCCCTTAAGGTATGCAGATCGCCAAATTCCACATCCAACGTTTCAATAACGAGATCATTTTTCATATTTAATATATCAGCTAGCCATTCTCGTTTTTCATGGCCGTTATCATATACGATAGGATACATGGGTGTACTTCCGTTTAGCCGATACCTCCGATTGAGCTGAAATTTGGTATACTTATGTATTTTGACGCGCTGAGTAAGAATATGATAGTGAAAATACCCGCAAATTCTGTTTTCAAGGTCAAACTTGGAAAAAACATAGCTTTTCGAGGGTTTTTCGCGTTTATTTAGAAAAATCTTGTTTTTTACGAAAAATATTTATAACAAAAGTTGTAGCCCGCTAAAAGATTGATATTTTTTGTTCTCCATATTTTTTTCCTAAGATCAATATTTCTTGAGAAAAATAGTATAACGTCCTGAAAATTGTACATTCTGCTTACACCACCCGAGATGTTTCGCGCCGACCCTACGATTCCGCTTACACCACCCGATATCTAACCCGACTAAACACCCACCCGACTATTTTCACGCGTTCTACTATTCTGCCCCCACATCCCAAGATGCTAAACACCCACCCCACTATTTCAACGCGTCCTACTATTCTGCCCACACATCCCAAGATGCTAAACACCCACCATACTATTTCAACGCGTCCTACTATTCTGCCCACACATCCCAAGATGCTAAACACCCACCCCACTATTTCCACGCGTCCTACTATTCTGCCCACATATCCCAAGATGCTAAACACCTACCGCACTATTTCCATGCGTCCTACTATTCTGCCCACACATCCCAAGATGCTAAACACCCACCCCACTATTTCAACGCGTCCTACTATTCTGCCCACACATCCCAAGATGCTAAACACCCACCCCACTATTTTCACGTGTCCTACTATTCTGCCCACATAACCCAAGATGCTAAACACCCACCCCACTATTTCCACGCGTCCTACTATTCTGCCAAACGTCCCAGAGCCAAAACGTCCCGGCAAAACGGTAGCGCTAAAACATAACCCACCCTTACTATTTCACCCACCCTACTATTTTGCCCACACCACCCCACATGCTTCGCGCCCACCCTATTATTCAGCCTATACCACCCGATATGCTTCGCGTCCACGCTGCTATTACTCGCAGATTACTATTTTGTCGACACCACCCGACATGCCCTGTGCTTTACGATAGATCAAACCTTTAGATACTTATATTCAGATTACTTCGAAACTTTAGATTAGTGCCGCATACTTTCTCACGAACAAAAACGCCATCATTTTGTCATCATTTTGTGTCACCTACAAAACTTTATTATTTCGCTCATTAATTGCACCCGTTTGCATTCTAATACAATGGATCGCGTATACAATATTTTTAGTTTGAGCGCCACATTACGAAATCGTGAAACCACTCTTCAGTGGCTTCGCGATATCGGATTGATACCGCGAGAACGATATTGTAGAACGCATAAGAAAAATATGATTCTCTATGAATCCCACTTAGAATGTGGAGAGTTTGTTTGCCAAAAAAAAGGGAAATACAAGCATTCGGCAACCGTGGCTGAAGATACCTGGTTCGAAAGATGTCACCTTTCCCCTGCTAGTGTCATGCTTGCGACATATTCATTTACAGTGGGATTAACATTCCAACAAACCATTCGCGAATGTAGTATAGTTGAGGGCCAGCAGCTGTCGCCAGAATCGGTTGCTGACCGCTTTTCTTTTTGCCGGGAGGTTTGTATGGTCGCTCTTGACCAAGATTTTGAGGCCGATGGTATGATTGGAGGTGTCGGCGAAATAATTGAGATCGACGAATGTAAGATCGGTCGTCGAAAATATGAAAGAGGCCGCGTTGTCGAAGGCTCATGGGTTTTGGGTATGGTCCATAGGGGACATCCGGAGAATTACCGGCTAGAAATATGCCCAAACAACAAAAGGGACGCTGCAACTTTGCTCTCCCTTATACAAAAACACGTCATGGCTGGGACGGAAATTCATACCGACTGTTGGAAAGGGTACGACAGTTTGGAGACTCACGGCTACTTACACAAAACCGTGAATCATTCTGTAGAATTCGTCGATGAACGTACCGGGGCCCATACCCAAAATATTGAATCTTTGTGGCGTTGGATGCGTCGTTTTCTCGCACGAGGGGGCGTTCGTACCGACAATCTTGCGGACCATCTTTGCGAATTCCTATGGCGCCGACGCGTAAAGAAACGGAACGTCGATCCTTTCATACAAATAATAGAGGATGTGAGGATCTGTTATCCCGGCAGAAACTGATCGTCATGTATGGGTGTGTATGTGTGTGAGTTTGGGTTTGTTTGGATTTGTTTGGTTGTTTGGGTTCGATTGGGTTGTTTAGCTTTGATTGGGTTGTTTGGGTTTGATTGGGGTTCATTGGGTTTAATAGGGATTGATTGGGTTGTTTGGGTTTGTTTGGCTTGTTTGGGCTTGATGGGTTGCTTGGGTTGTTTAGCTTGTTTGGGTTTGATGGGTTGTTTGGGTTGTTTAGCTTTGATTGGGTTTGATTGGGTTTGTTTGGGTTGTTTGCGTTTGATTGGGTTTGATTGGATTGTTTGGGATTGATTGAGTTTTATTGGGTACGTGTCCTCGAAATATATAGAAAAATACAAAAAAAATTCAAAATCGAAAAATAAAAAAAAAATAAAAATCGAAAAATCCAAAAAAATTTTAAAACCAAAAAAATACAAAAAAATGCACTTTTAAGACAAAACTCCAACCTTCTCGTGGTAAGTGCGTGAGTAGATTTCAAAATCGAAACTAATGGAGTTTTGCAAAATGTCCAAGTTTCAGGACGTCATACTATTTTTCTCAAGAAATATTGATTTTAGGAAAAAAATATATACAACAAAAAATATCAATCTTTAGCGGGCTACAACTTTCGTTTTAAACATTTTCCGTAAAAAACAATATTTTCCTAAATAAACGCGAAAAACCTTCGAAAAGTCATGTTTTTTCGGTTTGACCTTGAAAACAGAATTTGCGGATATTTTGACTGTTATATTCGTGATCAGCGCGTCAAAATACATAAGTGTACCAAATTTTAGCTCAATCGGAGGTATCGGCTAAACGGAAGTTTATCCCCATCCCGGTTAGTCCACTTTTTGTAGCCACTTTGAAATGCACAGATCGGCCTCCTCCCACTCTAGCCTCCCTGTTTACGAGGACGGTCTTACGTACAGGTCTTGAAACTCGCTCGAAAATTCAGTGGTGGGGGATGGCCTCCTATTAAAGCACCGACTGTTTCAACTCGTGACCACGAGGATCGCTGCTATAGAGTGATGCAGGCTGTGTGAGAGAGACGGAAATATATTTTAAAAATAAACAAACCCAAACATAACCGCTGATTCACGCGATCACACGCGACGTGCTTTACTTGTAAACTTGTAAAAACGAACCCCTCGACCAACAAGAGCTCACATTGACACTTATATAAAAACATTCATATTCATCGTATCCACTTGAATAACTATAGTCTTTTGGTTTTTTTCAGGTTTATGATAAAATTACTTTGAATTGTATTTCGGTCCATCATGCATTTTTGACATTGAATATCATAATTTGCCTACGCCAGCCAATTGTACAGCTAGGTTAGGTTCCTATGAGTCAACAATCGATTTCCATCTCTCTCGCACAGCCTGCATCACTCTATCGCAGCGACTCTCGTGGTCACTAGGCGAAACGGCCGGTGCTTCAATCGGAGAACATACCCCCACCACCAGAGTTTCAAGCCCTGTATGTAACACCTCCGTGAAGTTGGCCCCCCGATATGATAATAAATAATTCTAATTAATGTTAATCGTTTGAGAATCGTTTGAGAGAGTTTGAGAGAAAAGAAAAATCGTTTGAGAGTTTATAGTTTTTCCAAAAAAAACAATTTAAATTTTCGCGTGAAGTTAGCCCCCAGATTTTTTTTAATCCGTAAAAAACGACTTTTCACAATTTTTTTTTTTAATCGCTTGAGAATCGTTTGAGAGGGTTTGAGAGTTCAAAAAAATTACTCTAGAGTTCATATTTTATGAAGTATAAGAATTCTTCCAAAAACGCAACCAACCACAGGGCCGTGTCACGCATGGGGCACACCCTGCTCATCATTCCCAAGCAGAGAATATGAAAACTTGCCTAAAGTGCGTAAAATGTAGCACAAATAATAGAGAATTGATAGAGAGAGTTTGAGAGTTCATATTTTATGAAATATAAGAATTTTTCCAAAAACGCAACCAACCGCAGTGCCGTGTCACGCATGGGGCGCACCCTGCTCATCATTCGCAAAAAGAGAGTATGAAAATTCGCCTAAAGTGTTTAAAATGCCTCGCCTCGCCACCTTCCAAAACAATTCGATTTTTGACAGGTCGGTACCAGGCACTCTAACCTCGTACATTCGTTCGAAATAAATTACATGTAATGTGTAGTAGTGTGTGATAAAGTGGAGTTTGTTTTTTCGTCGCGTTTTGGTGCATTTATTTTGCTGAGAAGAACAAAACGAGCCCGGTGGTCGAGGACGACGCGTCAGGACGCCGGCACACCACCGACGAAAAATCCCGACAAAGAAAGAATCGACGAGAAAACCGATGCAGCCGATTACAAGGCGAAGAAGATCGAGGAAAATAGCGACAGCGAGAAGCCAAAGGAGAACGGCGAGGAGAAAACACCGGAAGTCAAGGTATGTGCATGCTATCATACTCAACGGCTTTGGGGATATCAAGGGTCTAAAGGTGCTAAGAAAACCTGAGCCTCAACTCACAGAGGGTAAAGTGTTTATTCGGGTCAAAGCATGTGGTCTCAACTTCCAGGCTGCTATGAGACGTCAGGGTGTCATCAATTTTCGACCGAAAACTCTGTTCATCATGGGCTCCGAGTGGGCTGGTGATACCCAGGCTGCCCAGGCTGCCGGGTCACGAAGCCTGGTCAGAGCTCATTGTGGTGTACTTGGATGCGGCAACCATCACCATGGATTACGCCGTCATTAACATACTACTATTCAAGGTTGCATGTATTACTCCTGGCAAGACTTTTCTGATCCATGCCGTCAGGGGCGATGTAGGCCAGGCAGTCATTGCTAAAGACGGCTCACAGCATCACAATCTTTGGTTTTTACAGCCCATCGAAAAACGATGAGCTCGACTTGACCAGCATGATTAATGTACTAACGCATGGAAGCGAGTACAGGCATGAAGTAAGGATAATATCGTCAGGGGCCGTTGCCAGTGTTTTCGATTTCGTTGGTGGCAAGGAGTACAGCAGAAGATGTACCTTGCGAAAGACCATGGAAAAATATCTTTTCTAAGGCTCGAGTAACGTCGTAACCAGTGCAACAAAGACTTTCTTCTCCGTTGCCCGATACTGGAGGACGATGGACAAAATATTGCCGATGAAGCTCTTCGAGAAGAATAAGACACTGTCCAGGCTGTATCTCCATCATCTGATGCATCAGCACTGTCCATATATCTTTCTGAGGCGAGCGGTGGACAATGTGTATCTAAATAATGCTCAAGGTATTTGTTTTAATTTATTTCAAAGGATGGTACGATGTCACCATCGTTGGGGATGCGAGCATTCCATTTCAAATTCGTTCGGGTCAACGTGACCCAGTGTGTAAAGGAAGGACACCACTGACACTGCCCATTTTCGACCGTTACCTTTGAAATCTTTTAAAAATAAAGCAATAAAATACATAGTTAAAAGATCTTTTACGCTTTATTAGGTATATATTAAAGTATGTAGAACAGGTTATTTGTTAGAAGAATAGTAAATGGCGGTGCACAAGTCGCTATAGCACTACTGGTTTTCAGTCAACCGTCTCCATGCTGTTGAAGTTTGGATCGTTCACCCCTCATTGATTTTTGTGAATGTTTTCTTTATCGTTAACCTTTATTTGGTAAAGGACAAAAAATTACTTATTCTGGATTTTCAGTAAATCTACCACCACGTTACAAATATTGATGCAAATATTAATGTTGCCGCGTTTTTTTTTTTCAGTTCGATGTACTCCCAATAACCCTGTTATTTTTCAAATTGATCTATCGAACCGTTTTCCATCAAAAGTTGATCGAAGTTTCATAAAACAATTGACGGAACAAGTGTATTATTCCTAAACATCGTGTAATCATCATCAAAATAAAAAGACTAATTTTCTTCCACTTTTTTTCACAACTTGGCACTAGTTGCTTGTTAAATATAAGACAAAATTCGAGAGATTGAAACTTATGTTTTAATTTGAAAAATATTTCCGGAAACAATACTCACTCATTTTTTACACGATTCGGCCTTTGCGCACTATAATTTCACTCATCTTTAATTGCATCAATTAAATTCGATACTCGTCGTATTTAATAGTCGATCTGAGAACATTTATGCAATTAACCCTCAATATTTTCTATGAAGGTTATTAGGGTTATGGAAAGGTTTTTTTTCAGAACTAGGCATGATCAAAAATTCAAGAAAAAAATGAGTTCACAAAAACATTAGATTAATGTTTTTTACCAAAACGTAGAAAAACTTGACCAAAAAAAGATTATTTTTGGAAGAAAAGTGTTAGTTGGTATTTTCTTCCAAACAAAAGATTAGTTTTTGAAAAACAAAAAATTAGTTTTTAAGGTTCCAAGGATTTCTTAAAAGTGTTTCCAACAAAACGATATTTCGAAAAATTTACACTGGTGTCCTGAAAACAATTCGCGATCGTAAAATTTTACCGCTCTTCTGTAGAGCGAGACTCCTGCGATCGTCTTTGCTAGAAAATTCGATTCTTGGAGAAACCTGTCGTAGATAAATCCCGGCAGAGAGAACAAATTCTGAACGCAATTGTTTTAACAAAAAGCAGTGTAAAATTTTTTAAGCTTCCAAGGATTTTTTTAAAGTGCTTCCAATAAAACGATTTTTCGAAAATTTTACACCGGTGTCCTCTAAACAATTCGCGATAGTAAAATTTTATCGCTCTTAAGAATTTTTTAAAAAAATTAAGAATTTTCGAAAAATCGTTTTATTGGAAGCGCTTTTAAAAAATCCTTGGAACCTTAAAAAATTTCACAATGCTCTTTGTTTAAACAATTGCGGTCGCCATTTCTTTCTCTGCCATGGCTTATGTTCGGCAGGTTGTCTGCGGCCGACCAAATCCGCGAGCGAACGAGATTGAACAAGTCTCACTCTGCGAAAGAGTGGTAAATTTTATATTTACTGCAAAAAAAATACGTTTAGCATTTTTTCTCTCTGCTGGGATTTATCTTCGGCAGGTATCTCCAGGGATCGAATTTTCTAGCTATGACGATCGAAGGAGTCTCGCTCTACAGAATTCTGTAGAGAAACCAATTTCATGGTTTTTCAATGAACGAATACATTCTCGCACGCCGTTCGGTCGTACGCAAACACCTTACATCTATGTGTGTATCACACAATACACACAACTATGCGTAGCGACCATGGTACGCTTGTATTGGAAGCATGCGCTTGCTCGGCAGGAGAGCGGTAAAGCTTTGTTGCATTTTACATTGTATATGCAAATGCCATCGAAACTTTTTTTTTTCGACGACGGCTACCACCAAGACTCGTCTTGTGGAAGGGTACCGGCATTTTCCCACGCTTTTTTAATTCATTTAAACAAATAAGCTCGAGGACTAAGCTTTTGATTTTTTTTTCACTACTGAATTTAACACAATAAACCTGAGCAATTCGACGGAAATCAATTTTCATTACATTCC
This sequence comes from Ophion costatus, assembly GCA_951751655.1. Lineage (NCBI taxonomy): Eukaryota > Metazoa > Arthropoda > Insecta > Hymenoptera > Ichneumonidae > Ophion > Ophion costatus. Next base: position 20,146,981 of record OX632359.1, on the reverse strand, counting down.
AACGATGCAAATAAAATTGTTTTTAATTTTTAATTATTTCTTCAGACAAAACTCACTCAAACAAACCCAAACTTGAGCGATTCGATGCAAATTAATCTCCATTGCCTTCGAACGATGCAAAGGATATCTGTTTCGTTTTTCACTCTTTTCTATACCAAAATTCGCCGAAAAAACCGCAATCTGAGTAATTCAACGAAAATTAATTTCTATTGCATTCCAACGATGCAAGCGATATACTTCCTAATTTTTATATAAATATTTTTTCAACACGAAACTCCTCGAAATCAACCCGAACTTGAGCACTTCAACGAAATTCAATTTTCATTGCATTCCAACGATGCAAGTAATATTTATCTTTATTGTTTATTTATACTTAATAGCAAATTCACCCAAACAAATCCAAACTTGAACAATTCAACAAAAATTAATTTGTATTTCGAATTTCGATAACTCTTTTTTTTTTTCTTCTAATATCAAATACTCAAAAGTGAAAAATTTGTCTCGCAGCGTGCGTTACAGGCAGTGCAGGCACAAGGACGAGGGCCAGGAAACTCTGAATAAAGTTCCGCGCCTCATCGCTTTCATCGTCGGTGGGGTTTGCTTTTCCGAGATACGTTGCGCCTACGAGGTGACGAACGCGATGAAAAATTGGAAGGTCATAGTCGGTGCGTTGACATATAAAAACTCATACTTTGGAAACCTGGGTTCATAATCAGACGAAAGTAATGGTTTTTTCCTCTGCCTTTCAGGATCCTCACACACAATAACGCCAAAGTCGTTCCGCCCGGACCTGAGCAAGCTACGCGTTTGAACACCGCAAATCTCGACTATGAACGAAAAACCCGCAGCTAGCCGGGACCTCGGGCATTGCATTCGTTGTTGGAAGAATTCGCCGCTCGATTCATACATATAAATATATCCACGAACCAATACGAGGACCTATCGACTTCGAGCCTCGATAACAGCTTTAAAAAAAGAGCCGTCAAACCAACGCTTTTTTTGCCCGATCACTATTAAGAATGTGACACGCATACATTCCCGCTTAAAAGTTTGAAGCGATCGGAATTTCGGTATTTGGCGATTCGACAAAAATATGATACAAATTCAGAGGTATTCAATATTATGGGAACATTCAGGCCGTATTATAATTATGCCGAAAAAAATATTTCAAAAATTGGACAAACAATACATTAGCGAAGAAAATTTCTTTGTGTAGAATTGAATACCCAAGCATTTTCGACTTTTTTGGTCTTTTTCAATTTCTCCGATCGAGTTTTTCTAACGATTCTATTTACGAAATTATTCGTTTACTTTGAAGCTCATTGAGGTGATTTACGTCCTTAAGGTTCTTAAGGACTTTAACGTTCTTGAAGTCCTTAATTGTTACGTTTCATGAGATCCTTAAGGTTCTTAATTCTTACGGTTCCCAAGACCGGGTCTTTCTACAAAAAATCACGGCTCGTTCATTTGTCAGAACTTGACGTGCTTAAGGTCCTTGAGGTTCTTGAGCCCCTTAAGTTCCTTAAGATCCTTGGTTCCTACGGGTTTTAAGGTCTCTAAGGTTTTTAAGGTTCTCAATTCTTAAGGATCTTAAGGTCCTTGATTCTTACGGTTCTAAAGCCCTCGATTCCCAAGGTTCTTAAGACCAGGTCTTTCTACAAAAAAATACGTTTTATCCATTTGTCAAGCTTGAGGTTCTCGAGGTCCTTCAGTTCCTTGAGCTCTTTGAGGCCCTTAATTCTTAAAATCGGAGCCTTCCTACAAAAAAATCCCGTTTCATTCATTTTTTAGACCTTTGAAACCAAACATCCAAAAAGCGAGAAAATTCTGCAAAGATTCTCAAATAACGAGAACAATCATCGAAGATTTCCAGAGCGAAGAAGGAAAAATCCTTAATAATTTCTCCGACGAATATTCGTCAAGAATATTTGTTACTCATTTTTCAGCATTATTTTTCGAAATCAATGTTCATAAGGAGTTCAATGTATCTGAATTTGTTCATACTTTATTCCAAATCGCTGGGTACTCGAATTCCGTAGCAGATGGCTGGGAAGGTACGCGCGGTACATTGACGTTAACGTACTAGATAATACGCGGAGTCAATTCAGTAGACGAATTTTCATCGTTGCAGTCACAAAAGATTCTAGGCACGAGTTTTTTGCCCTTCTTTTCCTCGACTGCCAACGAATTGACTCAATCAAACGAAGGAGAAACGAAAAGCAAATCGATGTGTCGCAATTCGGTTTATTCTCATGCGGCAAAATTTCTCCTTCGATCGTGACGAACGTAGGTACGAATTTTTTCGCGTGTTCCTTTTTTTTGCAAGTGCCTCGGTTTGAAAAAACGATTTCGCGACGTAGAAAACAATGGAGGACCGTGAGGTGAAGGGAGTTCATTCTCGGCTCGATCTCAATCCATTTTGCGTTCGGACTTCCCGGTTTTCCGTTGTTGGTCGCACGATTTAAAAAAAAAGCCACACATCTATCGTGCAACGCCAAAAACTGCCACGGGGATTTTACCGATGAATTTTCAAAAGCTAATGAATTTGATTGAAATTTATTATACACACCAAAAAGTTAAAGGAATTTGTCAAGACTTTTTCTCAACGCAAAACATTGGTCTGCATTTTTTTCCATTTTTAGGATAAAGGAGGAATAAAATATCACAACGTTTTACAATGTTTCAAAAACAAATTTTGAAAATATCGTTTTTTCCGCGACATTCGGTACACGATTTTTCGAGGAAAAAATATATATTAATTGCAAAAACATTTTTGGATATTTCCCAAAAATCTTTGGTACCTATGTAGTGTTTTTTTAAATCTACTTTAAGAAACGCTCTGGAACTTTGCTCCAGGTTCGAAAAATTGGAGAAATTCTACCCCAATGGCTTCGGACTGTGCGCCGCCAATTTGTGTTGAAAGAAACCTTTAAAATTTGTTTCCACTCATTTTCGTTTAAAATTTGAGGAATCGATTGTACACTTTCAACAAAGTTCAGTGATTGTTGAAAAAGAAAACTTCAAAGTCACCTTATCAGTTTTTGGCCTAACGAAATGACGTTGCCCCCCAAATAGTTTCGAGGACAAACAAGTAGTTGAGAATTGGGTAAAATCGCGATGAATTCAGTACGAAAAGGCTTCCCTCGTTCGGGACGTGACGTATACCCGTTGTAGATTATTCGTTAATTGTATAGTGATCTACTACGGTGCTCTTGTAAATGCCTCAAACTTTCCAAATAAAAACAAAGAGAGGCAGTAATACTCGAATTTGTTCACTTATTAACGAGCGATCTTTTCGTTTGAGGAGTTCACATTCGTAACACACGTGCAACTCGATTCGTCCCCATATCCTAAGAGAAGAACAAATGTTGGTCGCCCGAAGCTTCCGAATATTCACATTCTTGTTATATTCCGTTAAAAATAATTCTTCTATTATGGTTGCATAAACGAAATCGCTCTCGAGACACGGTATCTCACGGTGAGTTATTTCTCAGTCAGTGCACGAATGTCGCTTTTTTTGGAAAAGAACGAAAATAATCAAAATAAAAACGCAATTGTTTGCGTTCGAGGGAAGAGTCCTCGAACATTTGCATCGTTCGTCGTGCATAAAAAAAAGGAAGAAAATATGTAGTCGCCAAGTATCCGTAGGACGCCTCAATAAATGATATCGATGAAATCAATCCTGTCGTTGTATCCTTGTGATAAGAGAGCGGCGAACTGGTCGAAACAAAAATGTAAAATACAACAAAAAAAATCTGACCAACTTGTGTGCCAACCGGGGAATCCGGGATGTCCGATATAAACATGATTGGTCTGATTGTCAGTAAATTCGACAAAGATAGATATAATTCAACACCGACTAGCACGAGAAATTCAATTGTAAATTTGCAGTGCCTCTGAATTGTATTTACTTTAAGAGAAAAAAAACAACGAAAAATATTTTGTGTTACATTTTTATAACTCCGTTTAAAAAAATATATACAGATTGAGAAAGGAACCAGGGAACAAGAGAAAAGTAGGCGATCGCGAGTTTTGCAAATAAGGAAGAAAAAAAGATAAGAAATATGAGAGGAAAGTAACGTTACGAATCATGAACTTTATCCTTGTGTACGTAAAAATTTCGAATTCTGTCTTACTTTGTACGATAATATTGTATTAGTTTATTTACCCACTATAACCTGATACCATACCTGTTTTTTTTCACGTTGTCCGTCTCACGTGTCTCGGCGTCGGCGGACTCGCTATGATCTTTCCGAGACAATCGAATATTCTTGCGATCGTTGCGAGAATCCAATGGCGAAACGACTCACGAAAAACGAAAACAATACGCCTGTCAGAGACGATAGTTCGTACGAAAGTTGCCCTTATTTGATTTAATAAAGGTGATAATTCCTTTTATTCTCTTTTTTCTAATTCTAAATGCTTTCTCGTCATATATTTCCTGTTATCGATGTATTTCTTTTTTTTTACACGAACTCTTTGGACATGAAATAAAGATAAATATTTTTCAGTTTTCTGAATCAACGAGGAGACTTGTCGGTATTTCGTATTTCACGTTTGGCGATTTCCCTCCGTCCGAAGAACAGACCGTGCAAAAAATCAACGCTGTCGCCGGACATGAGCCGTTCTTAAAAAAGTCGAAATATTGGTACAATTGCATGAATCCATGCAAAAGTTGAAAGCGAGAAGGTCGGGTAACATGGGTCCCGTTTTTATTTGCTGTACCTATGTTTCATACTTCTCTATCACGACCACCGGGGCTTGATTCTCCGAGAGGGTTCTCAGTATGCCTTGTACCGGTAGATCCGCTTCCATTTTCGGTGTTCCAAGCCAATTCTGCAAAAGTCGCAAACATTTCGCTTCAATTTCTATGATTTTTCATTATATTTCATTATTTTTCAAAAACACCGAGTTTTTTTGCTATTTTTTAAATTAAAAAGAAAGGATGGTACCTTTGATAACAAAAGGTTGTCAATGTCGTGCCACTGCTGCATCGAACGTCTTATCTTTAACGCCACTCGCTCATACTGTCGGGACGAGTTCACACGCATACCGAAGCCAGTCTGGCCAATTGATTTGGAAAACTTCGTCCACCTGATTGCTCGCGGGGACCATTTGTCAGCCTGTGAGAGAAGAACCACGAGGAAAAAGAAACTCTTCTATCCCATTTCGAGGTTTTCTCAACGCACCTAAAAGTTTCGTGCAATTATTGACGAAGCGTCTTTGCAGTCGGCATTGCCGCGAACTGTGTCTTGTAACATTTTTCAGATTTAAATACTACATTTTTGGTTATCTCTCAGCGCCACGTTTATAAACTTTATCAACAACGGCATGTGTAATAGATTTGAGAAAAGTATGACTAGATAATCGTTGAAACAAAAGGCTGGTAGTTAAAAAAAGTAAATCTCGTAGAATTACTCTAGTCGATTATTTTTCGCTGTAAAGTTGATAAAATCCTTTCCTCGTTCTCCAATAATACACGTATAAACAATATATTTGCCGAAACAATTTTTGCTAACCTGGTATGAACATAAATAATATAATGAATTCAAAACAAAATAACATAATCAATTGATGACGGGTCGGAACTTTATCCAATAAAATACCTTAACAAATTATAACAATCGAACATAAATGTATGTACAAGATGTTTTGAAGATGAAGACGTTGTAGGCGAAGGACAGAAAACGAAAATAAAAATTAATGCTATACTGTTCCAATTTATTGCTATCATTTATCCATTTCAATGTTTATATATCTGTACTTTGTCCCTATGCATCGAAAGTTTTAAAACACAAACGAATATTTTATAAAAAGAATGCAAGATACTTTGTCGGCGATACATTGTATGGTCCGCTAGGGCAACTCCATCGCCGAGTGTCTTTGTGCTGTGGCAGAGTCGCGGCGCGGGCTCAGTCTCGCCTACGGTCTGATACCGTGAACGTAACGACGTCTTGAACTTTCTTCAATTTTTTGTGTGTTCATTCTAGTAAATTTCGTTGGTGTTACGTTTCGTTTTCATTATTGACTGTCTTATTTATATTTATCATTTTTTACTTATTTTTTTAGTACTTATTGATTCGGTGTTTTTTTCGTGTTTCGTGTATAGTTAATCGGTGCAGATATGTTTTTAAAAAGTATTCCCAAAAGTATCGTAATTGTTTTTTTTGTCGTCGCGAATTGAACTATTTAATTCAGAATGCCACGGAAGGCATTCTGGTTGTGACAGTGGAAGAAGCTGTGCGAAGTTTGAAAAAATTTATGCATTATTTGCGATCCCCGGAACTGCCGGAATATGCTTCCAGCGTGTGGAAAGAAATCAGTGAAGATTTGAATTCAAAGTGGAATGCTCATCACGTATATAATAGTGTGGTCCAAAATCGTCGCGATATCCTCACTCTTGCACGATCAGAAACGGGTGTCATTGTACCCTTGCCGACAGAACAATCATCTCCAGAGTCCGACGACTCCATGACCAACGAAACGACACTTTCCGAAGGTTCCGTCGAGACGGTCCTGGATTACGCGAATAATGAACAATTATTCGAGGTGCAGCTCACAAGTGAAGAATGGAACAAAATTAAACCCGAGGGTACGTTTTCGATACGTTTTATTTCACTTTTGCACGCATTTTTGTAAAAACAATCAGCTTCATATATACAACATTTTTAAAGCATTAAACAGTTATTGAAATACCACCCACAGAAAAAATCGAAGAAATTTCAAAATATTCTAGAAAATAAAAAAAATCATTTCGTAGGACGAAAAAACGTTTGATTTTTTTAACGAAGAATATTTTTGAAACAGTTTGTTAGGATAATGCCCCTCCCCCGCTCCGTTCAGAATTGAAACGACATGCAATATAGTCAGGCCGAAATGAATTTTAGGGAAAATCCTTTTGTCGGAATTTTTCTGTCCGAACGTGACGAGCAGAACAAATTTTCCACGCTAGGCTGGGTTCATGCAAGAGGAATTTAGTAATGATAAATTTGAAATTTTATCTTAATTATTTATGCAAATTATACACTGATACAAACAATTAAAGGAGCAAGAAAAGTTGACAATTTTTTTCGTGTTTTTCGAGAGGCTGTAAATTCTTCAAAAATGGGTGTACAAAAAAAATGAAAAAAGGATTTTGAAGCTTGACGTTTCTAGTTTTTAGTTCTGACAATGATTTTTTTTGTTGAGCATCACTGATTGCGCGGTCGGAAGAAATATCACGACAAAGAAATTTTGCAAATTTTTACGTTTTTCAAAGTTTTGCACGGGTTTCGGAGATTTTTTTCGGACTTAACCAATATCGAGGTCATTGAGCCCATTCAATTCCCTTCAATTTGCTTTTTTTTAATCTCCGTACGACCATTTTTCGCTGAGATATCGGCCTTTGAATGAAAAAACGTCCTTTTGTCTTCAGTCAACGATATCTCAGGAACTAATGGTCGTACGGGAATTCGACCGGCAGTTTTTGAAACGTGAATACATACTCTACAAGCTCAGATTATTATTGTGGTGAATTTTTTTATTTTATTTATGCCATCAGTTTTAAAAAAGTACAAAAAACGATGTTTTCTTGGTTTTTATAAAATCCACCGCTACTTTGCAAATATTGCGATAAACACCGTTTATAGACGGTCATTCAGCTCAATATGTCCTCAAGAGCCATGCAAAATTCCAAATTGATCCGTTCATCGGTCTTTCTCGCCCGATTGACCAAAATTTGGAACAAAATTAAAGGAGCAAGTTTCCTCCTTCTCAGACATCATTTCATTATTATTAAGAGGCAAAAAAACTTTTCATTACTTTTCGTACAATTGGGTATTGAGTACGTATTAAATTTTGGAAAAAAACCCGGAAAATCATATTGACTAAAAAATTTCGAAAAAAATGGTGAATTTTTTTTTTGTTAATAAAACATCAATTTCGTTTTTTTTTTTTTTTTTTTCAATTTTGACATTTTCGCGGTAAATCAACATTGTACCGCCAGCATTAGAACTACCCAAAACGTACGTAGAATTATCCAAAGCGTACCTCCACGTGGTACGCTTTGGGTAATTCTAATTCTGGCGGTACAATACTGATTTGAAAAAAATGTCAACATTGAAAAAAAAATCGAAATTGATTTTTTTATTTAAAAAAAAAATTCAACATTTTTTTTAATAAACATTTTTTTTTGTCGCAAATATTTAGTCAATATGATTTTCAGAGTTTTTTCCAACATTTAATGCATACTCAATACCCAATTGTACGAAAAGTAATGGAAAGTTTTTTTTCCTCTTAATAATCATGAAAAGATGTCTGAAAAGGAGGAAACTTGTTCCTTTAATTTTTTTTTCAAATTTTAGTCAATCGGGCAAGAAAGACCGATGAGCGGATCAATTTGGAATATTGCATGGCTCTTGGAGACATATTGAGCTGAATGAGCGTCTATAAACATTAGTGTTTATCGCAATATTTGCAAAGTAGCGGTGGATTTTATAAAAACCATGAAAACATCGTTTTTTGTACTTTTTTTAAACTGATGCCAAAAATAAAAATAACAAATTTCACCACAATAATAATCAGACCTGGTAGAGTATGTATTCATATCGTTTCAAACCATTCGTGTCGTTTCAAAAACTGCCGGTCGAATTCCCGTACGACCATTAGTTCCTGAGATATCGATGACTGAAGACAAAAGGACGTTTTTTCATTTAAGGCCGATATCTCAGCGAAAAATGGTCGTACGGAGATTTAAAAAAAGCCAATTGAAGTGAAACGAATGGGCTCAATGACCTTGATATTGGTTGAGTCCGAAAAAAATCTCCGAAACCCGTGCAAAACTTTGAAAAACGTAAAAATTTGCAAAATGTTTTTGTCGTGATATTTCTGCCGACCGCGCAAACAGTGATTCTCAACAAAAGAATCATTGTCAGAACTGAAAACTAGAAACTTCAAGCTTCAAAATCCTTTTTTTTGTACAACCATTTTTGACGAAGTTACAGCCGTTCGAAAAACCCGAAAAAGATGGTCAACTTTTCTTGCTCCTTTAATTTTTTGTGTCAGTGTATATTTCTGTCCTGCAATGAAAACTGTGAAACCATGAGATTACCTTATGGAAGACTTCTACAGAGTGTTAGTAAATTTGTTCATGCGCAACAATATGGATTTGTAATTATTTGTATTATTATTGTAGAGGTCCTTCTTTTGAGCTTGGTTGCCAATCTCGATAAAAAAATCAGTCCTATGAATATTTGTCAGTAGAGTATACCCCTGAAATCCCACTGTGTAATGTATACTGCATATACATGTATGTACATCGTATATACATCCATAATGTATATACGATGATACAACAAAATTTTCCACTAAAATCCTGCTTCGATTCCAGGTCCTGCCTCAGAATGCGCAAAACCTACGCTACGCAAAGGAGTTTGGACAAATATCGTAGCGACTGCCATCTCCCGCCAGACAAAAAACCCTTGTGCGTATGTTTTCAAGCGTGCTAAGGTTTTCGAAGGCTCAACAAGCAAGTTTGTCATGATCTACGGTCAATGTAAGGCGAAAAATTGTGATAACAAACTGAGAGCATGCATTGAAGAAGAGCCAACCGGAAACAAACACGTTAAACTGAAAGTGTTTACGAGAGACACTCAGAATGATACTCACGAGGTGGTTAAACGTCCGTTGAATGGGGTCTACCGAAAAGATGTTCAGAAAGATTTGGTCCAAGAAGGGGCATCCAATTTTAGAAAGCGCATGGCTCGAGAAAACATGAGCCTTGGAGATCCGGAGCCGCCATATCTCCCGAATGCTTTAGTCCTCCGGCAAGCGAAGAAACAACGCATCCATGAAGATTTGGGCCTTAATGCAGCGAACAAAAAGAATCTCAATGCCTCGATCGAAGAATTATCAGAGCGCCCAGAATTTGCAGGGAAAATTGAGTTCATTGCATCGTCGCCTTTTATTGTTGTTTACCGTAGCCCATCGCAGCTCCATGCGTATAAGGAATATTGCAAAAAAAATCCAAACAGCACGATCATCATTGATGCAACAGGCAGCTTGGTAAAAAAAATGGCTCGAAACAACAAAACACGATGTGGCCCAATTTTTCTCTACAGTATGGTCATAAATTTTGATAATTTGACGATACCAGTTCACCAGATGCTTTCAGAAAGACACGACGCGCACTCTATCATGACGTGGATTCACCAATTCATGCGTGCAGGGGCCCCAAAACCTAGAAGAGCAATATGCGACTATTCTAAAGCTCTCCTTTACGGACTGTGCAGGGAATTTAACGACGTATCGTTGAAAAATTATATACAACACTGCTTCGAAAAATTAATGGCGAATAAACCTGTTGACGTAGCTACCCACCTATGCGTCGATGTAGCACATATTCTGCACTTCGTCTCTAGGTGGAAATGTTGGCAGACCGTTGCACATCTGGAAGTTAAACAATTCTTCCTTAGGTGCATTGCTTTAATGATACAAGCATCGACTATAGAGTACTATAAAACGTTAATGACGTACACGTTTGCAGTGGCAGGTCAGCAGTATTTGGATGCAGTGGTTAAAATTCCCATTGCCTGTGAGAAGCCTCTAGACGAAATTTCACCTTCAAACACCGTTGTCGGAATCCGACATAACTTGGAAAAATTGATGGCGAAAAGTTGTGTCATCATGAGAAAAGTTGGATTTGGTACCTCTGCAGACAGCGAACATCTCCGTCCAGTTGACGATCTTTCTGGCTACGTGCGAGATGAGTCTGATGGTAGCAAAATACAACGCATCACACAATGGGTTGATGAAATATTGGCATCAGCCACTGCTACCGAGCGCGATGGCCAGGAAATGAATGCGTTCTTTGTACCAAGCTTCATTCCATTGCTGAAAGGATTGGCTGTAGAGTTCCCTCTATGGACAAATTGCACAACCCCTGAGTGTGACAAAAATGCGACTTCGGCACCAATTGAAAGTTACTTCAATGATCTCAAAACAAATGTTTTGAAAAAAGGACTACGGGGCGCTGATAACTTTCTTGTGACACACTTAAGAGACATAGAAGGAGGAAGTCTCCTATTTGTTGCCAATACAGCGAGGCATGAAAATATGGAACAAGCGTCCGATGATGCCGTCGTGAACAATGTCTCCAGCTTTTGTGAGATCGATTCGCAAAAACCAGCAACGTTGCAGAATGACTCCGATTTGTGGACAATAGAAGATTGGGGTGGACAAGTACATCAATCTGAATTTGTGAATCCACCTATGATCGAGAATGAAGATGAAGAAGGGCAAGAACCAGGGGCAGTGCAAGTTCTCAACTCATGGGACCATTCCTACTGTCTCAGCGAGAAAGAGCTTGAGCACAAAAAGCAGAGAGAAGATGGAGTATCTAAAGAGACTTTTAATGCAATACAATGCCCGAAAACCGCCATAAATGATCGGATAACGGCAAATGGTACGTACTTCGGAGCATATGCGGAGATACGGTACGTGAATAGCCGGATTGACGCAAAACCTTCCATGGCTAGACGGAAAATGAAAACATGTTTACTGCAGAATGGCTCGATATTGCAGCAGCCCGTTAGAATAAACAAGAAGACTTACTTTGTTGAAGCTACTTGTGCATTCGACTCTGTGGCACAAATTTTGCTTTCCGCAGCTGTTGATCACCCGGAGTACGATTCGGCGATCGAAAATTCCACCAACGCGATGCTCCAGTTTGTGGTCCACACATTGACATGTGGAGTCACCAGAAAAACCTACACCGATCGAGCAAGCCTACTTTTAAATTGGTAATTTTAAGTTTTTTTTTCAAATGAAGAGGAAGCAGTACCTCCGCTCCCTGCCCCGCGGCATATCAAAACAATAGATAACCACGGATTTCCTCGCAGCGCTCATCTTCGAATTTTCGGAGCATATTACGTGTACGTACTCACACTCGAGGCCCGTCGAGGCCCCTCGGAGACGAGCGACAATATTGCCGAGCGGTAGGTAGCAGTACCTTGCACCGGTTCTGCTATACCGACTCGAATCGCGGCTGCGTCGAATTTTTGTTTTGGGTGCTGCTTTGTATTTACGTTGGGGAGGCTGGGGTTTAAAGCGCCACGGATAAATTGTTCCGACAGGAATAGCACTGCGAAGAAAGATATAGCGATAAGTGGGAGGCGCGTCGCAAAGCATTATATCATTGCGCTGCTTTGGCAGTCACTTTTGGTCCATTTTTGGACCATACTTCGCAGTGCTATTCCTGTTGGAACAACTTACCCCCGGCACATTAAACCCCGGTCTGATCTATCTAACATAACATTTATCCAATAAAAAACAATTAACATGATTTCATTCCTCACTCAAGTTTTTTTTTGGTAACTAGAATCTTTTGATTTTTGTTTTAAAAATCCCATGCGTCAACGAAAAAAGACCGCCATATTTTAAACATAAATGAGTTGTAATCGGATATATTTTATGATTACTCAACAGGTATGAACCAACACCGAAAGTTCAAACGGAGAATAGAACGCTTTCATTCGCATTGAGCGCATATGACAGCGTTTATAACTTCGTAAATTTAGCGATGAGGACGGAACCAAGTCTGGACGTAATTGAAGAGTGCTCCCAGTCGTGCAATCGGAAGTACTCATTGGTGACGGTGTCACCAATCATACAACTATTCAAAAATCCGGCTATGGTGTCTTGGAATACGCTCTGAACTTCTCGCCGCGTCTTACGAAACTGCCGTGTTTCAATAGGGACTGCCGAGGACTGATGACTCGTACTAATCGACTGGGTATTCATTTATTCATCGATGCAGATGTGCGTGTCGGTACCGGAGCCTCACAGAGTATACGATGCAGTCTCGCGAATATACCGACATCGTTGAAATTACGAGATGATAAAGATAATCATATCCAATACCGGTAAAAGATTTTGGAAGTGCAGTCCATTGCCATGGACCGTGCCAATTATAAACTCTATAAAATAATGCAATACTTGGTATTTAATTATTTCATTAATTTCAGATTGAGTGGTACAGTCACATACGCTGCGGACCATTTTACAGGATATTCTATTCGGAACACCGGGAAATGGGAGCGCAGTGATGACATGGAGCAAAATAAAATACCTGCATTGGCTCAAACAGAAATCGTACCGCATCTCATAACATACGTTCGGACTTCGGAAACACGATCTTCTGGAAAATTCACTGAAAGGTAACAAGTAGAAAAAACTACAAATGGGCTCATCTTAAAACTTTTTTCTTTTTGATAAGAGTTTCATGTTTATCAATTAAATAGCTAATCCGGGGATTGTTAATGTAAATGGCATCGAAATAGGCTATTACCTCGCCTGGAATCGTCGAATTTTTCAGTCAAATGACAAAGTCGAGACTACGAAAAAAAAGCAACGAAAATAACTGTCGGAATCTCGTTTTAGAAATTTTGCTATAAAACTGAAGATCAATTAGAACAAGCGGTACATATTTGAGGGATTTTTGGAAATGTTCCAGATAACGATTATTCGTCGAAAGAATACATACTTTTACTGTCAGACCAATTTCCTTTAATGCTATGAAATATACAGAACTCCGATAAGGCTTCATTAATAGTTGGGCATTTCACGAAAAATGCAGTTGTCAATAGAATTAGCAAGAGTCCATTTTTTAATATTTTTCTTTTTTAATGTTCTCTCTATTTTTTTAATACTTCTGTTAAAGACCATCGATCGAAATCTCCCGCGGAAGAAAAATGTACAATAGCTCCAACGAGGCGGCGCACCGGACGGCGGACGCGTCGACAAGCGGCCGGGCGGGATCAGCGTGACCGCTAATAAAGTCGTCGCCATTTAACCGTGCCGTGTGAGGAAGAAAGATTGTGAAGTACAATCGTGAGATATAGACGTTTAAGGGGGGCCAAAAGTGCCGTGTGATAAACAAAAGACCGTGATAGCAATCGTTATACGAACAGTGCATGAGCATGAACAGTTTCGGAGTGCGCATGCGTGTATTTTCTCCTTATGGCCGATAGCCATATTTATTCGTAGTTATAAGCATTTATGTGTGTGCACCTCCTAGCTAAGATATATATTGTCGCGTAAATAAAATACCGTTTTTTGGAGCATCCGTTGCCTCCCTTGATGAACAATAAGAAGTACTTACCTCATACCTACCGTGGACCTTCCTCCGATATTTTCCCTCCTGCGGAATAAAAAAGAAAGAAAAGACTCCTGTGAAAGACCAATTTAACACTTTACTACTCCAAATTGATGTGACATTAAAGAAAGGAATTCTCGATGAAGGGATAAACTGGAAATCGCGCTGTAATCTTTGAGTTACATTTTATCGGCCCTGATCTTGGTTGAGTGAAACGTTATGAATGACACGTATAGGTGTTGGAAACACTTTAGCATGTCGAATAACAATATAAATCATGTAAAAATGTGTATACAGGGGGTTCGGGAAAGCTTGAACTATATAGAGACGCAGAAACATCTCTCGTACTGACTAGTTGTCGATTCCTCTAGCTAGTTCTTCTTTCTGCGCTGTGTGTCGAAGCGTGTGTGTGAGTCGAATGTTTGTGAATTCGCTATCATGAGGGAACAAACCATGGAGGCTACATAAAGGAGCCCGAACTGTATATTAGGAACGTGACCACAAAATCGAGGAGCGGCAGGCTTCCCGAAAGCGTCCCTCGTGACGCTGATTGTTAGATGCGACAGCTTGAGGATAGCTAGTAGTGTGGTCTCCATGATACAGTTCAACAATTCAATGTGGCTGATCGATTGATGATTTTTTTATCTAATAATTGTACGGTAAGCACAGAAAAATAAAATTGTCCACATTGCATTATTTATTGCAATCACTTCAAAGCAAATTCTCAAAAATGATTCCCCATTTTTTATAAACAATGCATTGAAACGTCAAGCGACAGAAAGGTTTAAATTAGTCCATACCCATTTCTGTTACACAATACGATTGAATATTAAAATTGCATTTGAAAAAAATCTGTTGCTTCAGGTATTCACTAAACTGATGCGCACTACAAGTACTCGGAGAATATGTTTGAGGAGTGGAAGAAAGTGCTGGTCTTCGTGAAAGGATTGTCTCCATTGGAGAGAATTAAACTGCTGAGAATGACCGCTCCCTGGATTTCCACCGGTTCCATACCACCTACCGTCCTCTCGGTTCTCATCAACAAACATCTCGTCAAGGACAACTTGACTTTTTCATGGAGGTCTTTGTAACGTGGAAAACAAAGAAGGGTTTGTCCAGTTCGATGACGGTGTCGAAACGCGGCACGATCGAAGGAAGGTAAAGTGTCGTCAATTTTACTCAGCTATTTTGAAATTCAACTTTTCTCGAATCCGCCTTTGCAAATACAAGCCTTTTGTTTAATCTGATTTAATTAAATTAAATATTTTGACAATTTTTTTTACTATAACTCGGAGAGTCATCCTCGATTGAGTTGTTGTCTCAAGACCTCTCAGATTTAAGACCGAATATTAAAAAGAGAAAACTTTGAACTTTTGAACTTGTTTTTTAATGCAAAAAAATAGTCAATCACGTCTTTTACCTTATCTATACGAGTTTTTCGTTGACACATTTGTATAAGAGATAAAATCGATTCTTTCAACCCAAGAAAGTAGAATGTGCCCTCAACGGATGATAACTTCCATCGTCTCTTGTAGTAAACGTTTTTCCTCATCTCCCAAATTGAACAGGAATCCCGCAAAAAGGGTTACACGGTAACAT
Organism: Ophion costatus; assembly: GCA_951751655.1. Taxonomy (NCBI): domain Eukaryota; kingdom Metazoa; phylum Arthropoda; class Insecta; order Hymenoptera; family Ichneumonidae; genus Ophion; species Ophion costatus. The sequence continues at coordinate 20,131,251 of OX632359.1, read as the reverse complement.
GCAAGGAGCGAATCATCGAGCAGACTTATCAAATGAGCCGATGGACACCGGTGGCGAGGGACATAATGGAGTATGCGATCGAAGACAAACTGGACACAAAACGCTTCCCGTTCATGGCTGGTCGCACTGCCAGTACCGGATATCACACTCCCACGAGGTACTTTCCTGCTTTTCACTAGTATTGAGGTTTCCACCATTGCTAGGATGGATAAAAAACTCTTCGCGCTATTTAGTTATTCTTATTACTATGTGAAATATTTTTTAGCTGATTAAGATTGCAGGTGTAATGAGGGTGCTTGAAAACGGTATTACCTTGAATCTGAAAGAATAACTAGGGAAAAAAAGAATACTTTTTGGTGCGAAAGTAAAAACTCATTTTACAAACGAGTATCATTTAGTTTTTATTTATCTCAATGGCAAGTTCACCCGAACAAACAAGGAAAATTCATCAAAAAATGATCTTCGTTGCATTCCAATTATTCAGTTGATATTCTTTTTCATTGCTTTTTTTCACAGCAAATTGAAGGAAACTTTATTTTCATTGCACTCCAAGATTGCAAATGATTTTTTTTTCACCACTGAATTTAACACAATAAACTTGAGCAATTCGACGGAAATCAATTTTCATTACATTCCAACGATGCAAATAAAATTGTTTTTAATTTTTAATTATTTCTTCAGACAAAACTCACTCAAACAAACCCAAACTTGAGAGATTCGGTGCAAATTAATCTCCATTGGCTTCCAACGGTGCAAAGGATATTTTTTTTTCTTTTTCACTCTTTTCTATGTCAAATTCACCGAAACAAACCCAAACCTGAGTAATTCAACGAAAATGAATTTCTATTGCATTCCGACGATGCAAGCGATACTCATCCTAATTTTTATATATTTATATATATTTTTCAACACGAAACTCACTCCAACAAACCCAAACCTGAGCACTTTAACGAAAATTAATTTTCATTGCATTCAAACGATGCAAGTAATATTTATCTTTATTTTTTATTTTTACTCAATAGCAATTTCACCCAAACAACCCTAAACTTGAACAATTCAACGAAAATTAATTTGTATTTCGATTTTCGATAGTTCATTTTTTCTTTTCTCTTTAAATATCAAATGCTCAAAAGTGACAAATTCGTCTCGCAGCGTGCGTTACGGGCAGTGGCATAAGGACGAGGGCTAGCAAACTCTGAAGAAAGTTCCGCGCCTCATTGTTTTCATCGTCGGTGGGGTTTGCTTCTCCGAGATACGTTGTGCCACGAGGTGACGAACGCAATGAAACATTGGGAGGTCATAGTCGGTGCGTTGACATATAAAAACTCGTATTTTGGAAACTTGGATTTATAATCAGAAGAAAATAATGGTTTTTTTCCTCTACCTTTCAGGATCCTCACACATAATAACGCCAAAGTCGTTCCTCTCGGACCCGAGCAAGCTACACGTTTAAACACCGCAAATCTCGACTATGAACGAAAGACCAGCAGCAAGCCGACACCTCGGGGATTGCATTCGTTGTTGGAAGAATTCACCGCTCGATTCGTACATATAAATATATCCACGAACTAATACGAGGACCTATCGACTCTGAGCGTCGATAACAGCTTTAAAAGAAGAGCCGGCGAACAAACGCCTTGTTTGCCCGATCACTATTAAGAATGTGTCACGCATACATTCCCGGCCAAAAGTTTGAAGCGATCGGAATTTCGGTATTTGGCGATTCGACAAAATTATGATACAAATTCAGAGGTGTTAAATATTTTGGGAACATCGAGTCCGTATTATAATTATGCGGAAAAACAATTAAAAAATTGAACAATAAATTAGTGAAGACAATTTCTTTGTATAGATTTGAATACTCAAGCATCTTCGACTTTTTTGGCCTTTTTCAATTTCTCTGTTCGAGTTTTTCTAACGATTCTGATTACGAAATTATTCGTTAACTTCGAAGCTCTTTGAGGCTTTTAACGTTTTTAAGGTTCTTAAGAGCACTCATTATTAAGGCACGATTCAATTGTAAATTTTCAATGTTTCTGAATTGTATTTACTTTAAGAGAAAAAAAAAACAACTACAAATATTTTGTGTTACATTTTTATAACACCGTTAAAACAATATATACAGATTGACAAAGAAACCAGGGAACAAGAGAAAAATAAGCGGTCGGACTTCACTACTGTCGAAAACATATCCTTTATTTTCTTTCCGTAAAGTATCGATGATTAGGTGACAATTGCGTTCCGTATTTCCATCTCCATATATTTACCATCCAGTGATACAAATTATATTTTTTTTCGACATTCTATCGTATTTGATCCGTCGGACGTTGAACTTTATGTGTTTATTCGGGAGCCGGGCACTGAATGAGCGTTTCAATTTATTATTTTCTCACCCTGTTACTCGTTGCAATCAATTCCATTATCTTCAATTAGTTCCTTGCAACTCTGATACAAGTTGCTATACAGAATAAAAGTGATTATTTCTTCTTCAAGGGGATGAGCGGTGACCATTATTAAAAAATTGAGTACACTCTTGTTTTCGCGCAATATTTATTCATAAAAATCTCGTTGCTTGTATTTGTAATCGCTCATTGAAGCAATCGGTTGCTTGTTTGTTACGTTTTCCCGTTGCGATAATTGGTTGCTGAGATATCGATAATCAAAGACAAAATTATATTTTTTCATTAAAAGTTGGATATCCCAGCAAAAAAAAGTGACGCAAGGATAAAAAACCAAATTAAAGCTGAATAAACAAGGTAACTGGCCGATACATTGAGTTAACTGAAACAAAATTTCTTAGTCCGTGGACCCCTGAAAAAAAAACAAATTTGGAATTTTTTTCTCCCGCTATTTCTTATGATTGCTTCTTATGATCGCCCTCATACTTAACGGCTAAAACTAACGAAATAAAAAAAAATATTTTACTCTTAGTTCCACGATTAAATTTACGATAGTTCTACTGCGTTTCACGGAGAGGGTATGAGGTTGAAGTTTGTATTGTTGGAACGCAATAAAAATTAATATTTTGGCAACCTTTGCTTACAAAAATACTGCAACCATTTTTCAAGATATCTATTCATTTAGCGATCTATAATAGAAATAATTAAAAAAAATATTTTCGATAACAATGAAAAATATGGAAAATATAATATAAGCAAGACCTATCGTTGCGTTCCAACGATGCAAACTTCAACAGCATGGAGAGAGTTGACTGAAAACCAGTAGTGCTATAGCGACTCGTGCACGGCCATTCTCAATTTTTTAAACAAATAAACTGTTTTACACACTTTAATATATACCTAATAAAGCGTAAAAGTTCTTGTAACTATGTATTTTATTGCTTTCTTTTAAAAAAATTTCAAAGATAACGGTCGAAAATGGGCATTGTCAGTGGTGTCCTTCCGTTACACTCTGGGTCAGTTTGACCTGGACGAATTTGAAATAGAATGCTCGCGTCCCTAAAATTGAATGTTTTCAATCATTTTTGACAACAACTCAAATTTGGACTTTCCGAGTTGCTAAGGAAATTTATTTCCAAGCATGGTAAGAGGTCACCATCTTTCCGTCCTTTGAAATAAATTTGAACAAATACCTCGAGCATTATTTAGATACACCTTGTCCACTGCTCGCCTCACAAAGGTATACATACAGCGCTGATGCATCAGACGACGGAGATACAGCTTGAACAGTGTCTTATTCTCCTCGAATAGCTTCATCGGCAATATTTTGTCCATCGTCCTCCAGTATTGGGCAACAGAGAAGAAAGTCTGTTGGGCTGGTTACGACGTTGCTCGAGCCATAGAAAACATATTTTCCCATGGTCTTTCGCATGGCACGGCCCCCGATGATATTTTCCTTGCTTGCTCATGCCTGTACTCGCTTCCACACTCTGATCAATGACATGATCAATCGTGCTGGTCCATGATGACAATAACATGATCAATCGTGCTGGTCAGCACGGACATGATCAATCGTGCTGGTCAGCACGGACATGATCAATCGTGCTGGTCAATTGGAGCTAGTCGTTTTTCGATAGGCTGTAAAAACCAAAGATTATGATGCTGTGATTCGTCTTTGGCAATGAACGACTGCCTGGCCTACATCACCGCCAGCGGCGTGAATTAGAAGTCCTGTCAGGCGTATTACTTGCAAGCTTGAATAGTAGTATGTTAACGACGGCGTAATCCATGATGATAGTTGCCGCATCCAAGTACACCACAACGAGTTCTGACCAGGCTATGTGATCGGGCAAAGCAGCCTGGGTATCACCAGCCCACTCGGAGCCCATGATGAACGGAGTTTTCGGTCGAACATTGATGACACCCTGACGTCTCATAGCAGCCTGGAAGTTGGGGCCACATGCTTTGACCCGAATAAACGCTTCACCCTCTGCGAGTTGAGGCTCAGTTTTTCTCAGCACCTTTGGATCCTTGATATCCCCAAAGCCGTTGAGTATGATAGCATGCACGTACCTTGACTTCCGGTGTTTTCTCCTCGCCGTTCTCCTTCGGCTTCTCGCTGTCGCTATTTTCCCCGATCTTCTTCGCCTTGTAATCGGCCGCAACGATTTTCTCGTCGATTCTTTCTCTGTCGGGCTTCGTTGTCGGCATTTTTCGTAGGTGGTGTGCCGGCCTCCTGACGCATCGTCCTCGACCACCGGGCTCGTTTTGTTCTTCTCAGCAAAATAAATGCACCAGAACGCGACGAAAAAACAAACTCCACTCTATCACACACTACTACACATTGCATGTAATTTATTTCGACCGAATGTACGAGGTCAGAGTGCCTGGTACCGATCTGTCAAAAATCGAATTGTTTTGGAAGGTGGCGAGGCGAGGCATTTTAAACACTTTAGGCAAATTTTCATATTCTCTTCTTACGAATGATGAGCAGGGCTGCGCCCCATGCGTGACACGGCCCTGCGGTTAGTCGCGTTTTTGGAAAAATTCTTATATTTCATAAAATATGAACTCTCAAACGATTTTATCGAACTCTCAAACCCTCTCTAACAATTCTCTATTATTTGTGCTACATTGTACGCACTTCAGGCGAGTTTTCATATTCCCTGCTTGCGAATGGTGAGCAGGGTGCGCCTCATGCGTGACACGGCCCTGCGGTTGGTCGCGTTTTTGGAAAAATTCTTATATTTCATAAAATATGAACTCTAGAGTATATTTTTCGAACTCTCAAACCCTCTCAAATGAGTCTCAAGCGATTAAAAAAAAAAATTGTGAAAGGTCATTTTTTACGGATTAAAAAAAATCTGGGGGCTAACTTCACGCGAAAATTTAAATTGTTTTTTTTGGAAAAACTATAAACTCTCAAACGATTTTTCTTTTCTCTCAAACTCTCTCAAACGATTCTCAAACGATTAACATTAATTAGAATTATTTATTATCATAACGGGGGGCCAACTTCACGGAGGTGTATGTAACCGCACGAAAGTTAGCCCCCCCGCCATGGAGACTAGGAGGCCACACTCGGCCTTTCAACTCGTCCCCAAAACGGTATCCGAGATAGACGGCGCTGGGGTGCCCTAGAGTACATGTATAGATATACGCAAAACATGGGTCCGATGAAGACGGTTCACAGCTGATGGACCTAACCTTCATTCATCTTTAAGTGTCAGAGTAATAAAATTTAAGACAAAGTGATACGGTATTTGATTAATACGCATACAATACAGATAGAGCATAGTTTTTAAATTCAAACACTCTAGTTTTTAATTATTGTGTCATTTTTCAGAGTACAAAACGAGTATGTACGACCAAAGTAGAGTGCACACTTTCACCATATCGCACACACTGAAATGGAATTACAAGAATGAAAAACTAATAATATTTTTTATTATCGAATACGGTATAATATTCGTAACATTTATCATGAAAAAAATACTAATTTCCATTCGGACTCTCAGTGAACAAGGACATTTATTTTGTCATCAATTATTGAATAAATTACTGTACGGGCGACAAAGTTTTCAGTCGGCATATTTAGTATACTTAAATAAATGACTTGCCTTTTCTCGCTTTCAAAAAAGTTTTTCTTCAAATGGACATGGGGAAATTACCGAGCCGTGTTCGCCCGAAATTTTGACGTTTGCTGTCACGCTCGGTCTGTCGTAAGGTTAGTCTCATCCGATCACTTTCACCTCGTCGACCAATATATTACTATACATAGCGTCCGCAGCACAACAGCGCCGTCTTTGTTGGAGCCATTTTCGGGGACGCTTTTTTCAGTGGCTTTGCACGGGAGTTTGGTCTCCTGGTATCTAGTCTCCATGCCCCCCACTTTGACTAATCGAACTTTTTTTTTACGAATCGTTTGGTGGTCGTTTGGTAGCGTTTGGTAGTCCATTTAAATCGTTTTGTAGTTCTCCGTTTTTCGAAAAATCGATAATTAAAAATTGGGCAGTAAGTTAGCCCCCCCACTTTGACTAATCGAACTTTTTTGTTTACGAATTGTTTGGTGGTCGTTTGTCAGCGTTTGGTAGTCCATTTAAATTGTTTGGTAGTGTCCCGTTCTTTCGGAAAATCAAAAAGAAAATTCCGATCCATGAGATAGAACGAAGAGCAACGGAAAAAGACTCCATAACCAGCCCCATCTATCGCAAAAACGTCGTATATTATCGCGACCAATCGCAGCCTTCCAGTTCAGACACGCCGCGTCATTTCTTTCGGTTCGGTCGGAGTTTATTAACAAATCGAACGATGAAAATGTCACATCGTTCTGACCCCCCCCTTTGACTAATCGCACTTTTTTTTTACGAATCGTTTGGTGGTCGTTTGGTAGCGTTTGGTAGTCCATTCAAATCGTTTGGTAGTTCTCCGTTTTTCGAAAAATCGATAATCAAAAATCGGGCAGTAAGTTGGCCCCCCCACTTTGACTAATCGAAATTTTTTCTTTACGAATCGTTTGGTGGTCGTTTGGTAGAGTTTTGTAGTCCATTTAAATCATTTGGTCCTTTCCCGTTCTGACGGAAAATCAAAAAGAAAATTCCGCTTCATGAGATAGGACGAAGAGCAGCGGAAAAAGACTCGATCACCAACGCCATCTATCGCAAAAACGTCGTATATTATCGCGAGCAATCGAGGCTTTCTGTTTCGGATACGCGTAATTTCTTTCTATTCGGTCGGGGTTTATTAACAAATCTAACTATGTAAACGTCACATCGTTCTAACCCTGCGCCTTCTGGCGTCCAATCATAGCTCTCTAATCCTGATACGCACGTATTTTGTGTTATCGTATTAGAATGATCGACTACCAAACGTCTCGAATAGAATACCAAACGCTACCGGCTGTTTTTCTATCGATCGCGGCCCATTAGAACGTAAGCGAACAAGAAATAACGAGCGAATCTATGCTAATAAATAATTCTGCCAGTGCGCCTTCTGGCGACCAATCTCAGCGGTCCATTCCCGAGTTGCTGTATTTTGCGTTGGCGTTATTGACTGATCGACTATCAAACGACCTGAATAGAATACCAAACGTTATGATTTATTTTTCTATCAATTGAGTCTCATCACAATGAATTAGCCACAAAATAATGGGTGAATTTTAATTAGAAATTTTTTTTTTCGCTGCGGCTTCTGGCGACCAATAGCGGCTCACCATGATCAACTGAACGGTGAGCTGTGATTCACAAGTCGTGGCGGACAAAAAAACTATTTCCGCACGCACGACTACTAAACGATTCGTGGATAAAAGGTTGATTAGTCATAGAGAGGGGGGAGGGTACCAAATTGTGGACCGATTTTTAAATCTCAATTAAAACAAAACGGAAAACTACCAAACGATTTCAATGCGCTACCAAACGACCACCAAACGATTCGTAACAAAAGGCTATTTAATCTTGATTTTTTTTAACGGGAAACTACCCAACGATTTTAATGGGCTAATACACAGTACCAAACGACTACCATACGATTCGTAAAAGAAAGGCCGATTAGTCGAACGGCGAGGGGGGAGGGGAGCAGAAGACCGATTAGTATCGGACCATAAGTCCCCCGCCGCCCCCAACTTCGACTAATCAACCATTTTTTTACAAATCGTTTTGTGGTTATTTGGTAGCGTTTATTAGTCCATTGAAATCGTCGTTTGGTAGTTTCCCGTTTAAAAAAAAAAAAAGATTTAAAAATCCTTCCATAACTTGGAATTGCCCCCCCACTATGTCAAACCGGCCATTTTCTTCACGAATCATTTAGGCCCGGTTCCACAACTCTCGGTTAACCGATTTAACCAGAGTTTAGCCAGCTCAGCGTGGTTCTGATTGAACCAGTCGCCCTTAAACTTCGGTTAACTCGGTTAACAGAGAGTTGTGGAACCGGGCCTTAATAGTCGTTTAGCAGCCAACCACGCACTTTCATTCAGGACCCACAAGTATTTGGCATCGGAATAATTTCGTGATCGACTACCGGACCCCGCGGATAGAATACCAAACACTATAATATGCGTTTCTATCGATCAAGGCTCATTAGAACAGGATTAACCAAAAACAACCTGGGAATTTGCGAAAATAGGTTATTTTTCTGCCGCGGCTTCTAGTCACCAAGCATAGCTTTCCATTCATGATCCGCATGTATTTTTCATTAGCCTAATTTCATGATAAACTACCATACGTCCTGAATAGAATATTAAACGTTGACGCATATTTTTATTTTGATCAAGAATAGTTGGAACATAATGGGTAAAAAACGGGCGAAATTGGGTTAATCAGCCGTTCTAGGCCTACGGTTTCTGGCAACCAATCAGAACCGTCCACTGAGGATTCACATGTATTTTGTGTTGGCATAATTTAGCGACCGACTACCAAACGTCATGAATAGAATATAAAACACTATTAGATGTTTTTCCATCGATTAAGTCTTATCACAATGAAATCAGCCACAAAATAATGGGTGAATTTTTGTTAGGAATTCTTTTTTCCGCTGCGGCTTCTGAGGACCAATCACAGCTCGCCGGTCACGATACAAGCGTATTTCTCGTTGACGCGAACGAGTGATCGACTACCAATCATTCTAAATTTAATAACAAACGCTTCCGGGAGTTTTTCTATAAATCAAGACTCATTGAAGGGAAATTAGACAAGACATAGCGAGTGCATCAGTGTTTTACAATTGTGCAGTGTGGTTGGACTTTCAGTGACCAATCGCAGTCCTCTAATCAAGACGCCGGATATCTGTTCTTGATTTGGATATGACTTTGGATCCTGATCTGTCATAGCCGAGGCGTAAATTGGAGATAATTATTTAATTGAATTGTGCGCAAACTTATTACTAATAAAGAATCAAATCCAAGGAACTCAACCGGAAGTCACAGAAGAGAGATGACCCAACGATGGGCCGCCTGCATACCACCATAAACTTAGCCGGACGATTTTAACTTCTCAATATTTTTTCATTCCTAATTGTTTGGTGGTCGTTTGGTGGTGATTGGTAGCCTAATAAGAAGGTTTGGCGGTCGACCGTTTCGTTATAATTAAATGAGACTTTTTTTCCGTAAAGTTGGCCGGAATTTTTTTAATGTATCACGCAATCCATAAAATGCCACGCCGAATCGATGCAGAAGCGTTCGGTGGATACAAATATGCAAATCCCATCGTTCGGTAGTTACTTCATTAGTTATGCCGGTCGAAAAACTATCTACATCAGGGCGCATACGATGGAGGGCGGTAATTGGTGATTTATAGATACAACGGAATAGGGCACCGTGATATTTCAATTTATTTATGTTTTTCTTCACCAATCGCGTTCCAATCAGTCCCAAACGAAAGAAAATTGTTCGGTAGTGATTGGTAGCGTAATTGAAACGTTTGGTAGTTAATTCCTCGATTACGACGGTCAAAAAATCATCTACCCTTAAACGAATGCGACGGAGGGCTGTAGCTGGCTGCTGAAGGATCCAACGCAATACGGAGCAGTGATATTTCAATTTCTTTATGTTTTTCTTCACCGATCTCGTTCTAATAAGTCTCAAACGGAAGATAATCGTTTGGCAGTGATTGATAGCTTAATTACAACATTTTCGGTAGCTAATCCGTTAATTACGCCGTTCGAAAAATCATCAACCCGTAGACACAGGCGATAGAGGGCTGTAATTGGCTGCTGAAGAAGCTAACGGAATACGGAGCGGTGATATTTCAATTTCTTTATGTTTTTCTTCACCGATCTCGTTCTAATAAGTCTTAAGCGAAAGATAATCGTTTAGTAGTGATTGGTAGCTTAATTGAAACGTTTGGTAGTTCATTCCGTAATTACGCCAATCGAAAAACCTTTTATATATAGATGACGGGATAGAGGGCTGTAGTTGGCTGTTAAGGGATCCAACGGAATACGGAGCAGTGATATAAGAATTTCTTTATGTTTTTTTTCACCGGTCTCGTTCCAATAAGTCTCATACGGAAGATAATCGTTTAGTAATGATTGGTAGCTTAATTAAAACGTTTAGTCGTTAATTCCATATTACGCTAATCGAAAAACCATGTATGTTTGGAAGAGGTTATAGTGGGTTGTAGTCGCCGGCTGATGGATCTAGCGGAATACGGAGCGGTGATATTTCTTTACGGTTTTCTTCACCAATCTCGTTCTAATAGGTTTCAAACGGAAGATAATCGTTTGGTAGCTTAATTAAATCGTTTGGTACTTAATTCCGTCATTACGCCGATCGAAAAACCATCGACGCTTAGACGCAGGTAACAGAAGGCTGTAGTTGGCTGCTGATGGATCCAAGGGAATACGAAGTAGTGATATTTAGATTTCATTGTCTCTTTTTCACCAATCTCGTTCTGATAAATCCAATAAGTCAGCTAGCGACAGACAATAAGAGACTCCCTTTCTTCCGTGATCGGGCATGCAATTGGCTGTCGCTAGCTATCGATAACGAAAATAGTCGCTACCGAGTTACGGAATCGCGCTGATGGAGCGCGAAGAATGTGATAACACTGTTCACCGCCGCTGTAAACGTTGAGTACGCGAGAAGTATGAGAAAGGGAACGTAACGCAAAGAGGGCGGAAGAAACCGAGTTTCTTCCCCCCTTCCAACCGTCATCCGTAATTAATCTATTTGCTTAGCACGCAGGTCCGGATCTTAGTTTAAACTCTAGATCAGGTTTGACATATTTGGGTTGTTTGATTTATATAATTTTTTTTTACTTATTTGTGCTGTTTGATCTCTATAATTTCTTTATTGGCTTTTTCCAGCCGTACATTCCACTACCCCTAGATCCCCTCCACAACTGCGCCGTAGCTCCATTCCACCCCGCCCCACCGCCGCCCCCGCCGCGACGTGCGGCCGCAGCCGACCGCCTCCTCTGTATCGTATTCGCCATGACATATTTGCCATGGATATAGGGAAACTGCGGAAAAGCTATACCGATACAGCCGGTCCCAAATTCACCACGCAGTCACGGAGCTAGTCGTCTTTCGCCGATAAATGTCGAAGAAAAACGTTTCACGACGAAAGTCACGCGACTGGGTTTCGAACCTGGTGCCTCCCGAACAGCTGGCCAGCACGCTGACCACTACACCAGTGCACCAAGTTCTGTTTGATTTATATAATATCACGGGAACAACGTTGCTATCGTACTACGCCGTTCTGCGACGTTATGACGAGTCTTTATCGCATGTAGTACCCACAAGATGTTCTTCAGATTGCGACTTATTAGAAGAAAGTCGATGAATCAATCATATTGAACAAATCGAAATATAGTACGATGCGTCGCGCCAGCAGAATAATTAAATTGCTGAAAAGAAAATAAAAAATCGGAATGGCACAATTCTGAATTCCGTTGGATCTATCACCGATCAATATGACTATCAATCACCACCGAACGATGATCTTCCATTTAAAACTCATTGGAACGAGATCAGTGATCAAAAACACAAAGAAATTAAAATATCACTGCGCCATATTCCGTTACATCCATCAGCAGCTAATTACTGCCCTATATCGCCTGCGTCGAATGGTGGGTGATTTTTCGATCGGGGTAATTGAGGAATTAACTACCCAACGCTTTTATCAAGCCACCAATCTCTACCAATCGATAATCTTCCGTATGAGACATTATTAAAACGAGATCGGCGAAGGAAATCATAAAGAAATTAAAATATCACGGCTCCGTATTCCGTTGATCCATCAGCAGCCATCTACAGCCCTCTATCCCTTCGTCCAAACATAGATGGTTTTAGGATTGGCGTAATCATGGTATCAACTACCAAACATTTCAATTAAGCTAACAATCACTGCCAAACGAATGTCTTCCGTATGAAACTGAGTGGATCGAGCTTAGTGAAAAAAATGAAAAATTTGATATATCACTGCGCCGTATTCCGTTGGATACATCAGCAGCCAACTACAGCCCTCTATCGCCTGCATCTACCCAAAGATGGTTTTTCGATCGGCGTAATTGAGGAAATAACTACCAAACGTTTCCATTAAGCTACCAATCACTACCTTACGATTATGTTTCCTATGAGACGCATTAGAATGAGATTGGTGCAGAAAAACATAAAGTAATTGAAATATCACTGCTACTTATTCCGTTAGATCCATCAGCAGCTAACTACAGCCCTCTATCGCCAGCATCTAACGGCAGATGATTTTTCGATCAGCGTAATCAAGGAATTAACTACCAAACGTTTTGATTAAGCTACCAATCACTACCAAACGATTATCTTCCGTTTGAGACTTATTGGAACGAGAACGGCGAAGAGAAACATACAGAAATTGAAATATCACTGCCCCGTATTCCGTTAGATCCGTCAGTAGCCATCTACAGCCCTCTATCGTCTGCGTCTAACCGTAGATGGTTTGCCAATCGGCGTAAATGAGGACTTATCTAACTAACGTTTTCATTTAGCTTTCAATCACTACCAAACAATTGTCTTCCGTGTGAGACTTATTGGAACGAGATCGGTGACAAAAAACAAAATGAAATTTAAATATCACTGCTCCGTCTTCCGTTAGATCCTTCAGCAGCTAATTCCAGCCCTCTATGGCCTGCCTCTTGGGGGAGATGATTTTGTGATCGGCGAAATTGAAGAATTAACTACCAAACGGTTTAATTAAGCTACCAATTACTACCTATTACTACCCAACGATAATCTTCCGTATGAGACTTATTGGAACGAGATCGGTGAAAAAATATAAAGAAATTGATATATAATTGGTCCGTATTCCGTTAGATCCTTCACCAGCCAATTACAGCCCTCTATGGCCTGCGTTTGAGCGTAGATGATTTTTCGATCGGCGTAATGAAGGAATTAACTACCAAACGTTTAAACTAAGCTACCAGTCACTACCTAAGGATTATCTTTCGTATGAGACATATTAGAACGTGATCGGTGAAGACAAACATAAAGAAATTGACATATCAATGCTCCGTATTCAGTTAGATCCTTCAGCAGCCAACTACAGCAGCCAACTACATCCCTTCGTCCAAACATAGATGGTTTTAGAGTTGGCGTAACCATGGACCTAACTACTAAACGTTTAAATTAAGCTACCGATCACTACCAAACGATTCTCTTGCATACGAGAATGATTGGAACGAGATCGGTAAAGAAAATCAGAGAAATTCTTATATTGCTGTCACGTATTCTGTTGGATCCATCAACAGCCAACTACAGCCCTCGATCGCTTCATCTAAACATAGATGGTTTTGCAATTGGCGTAATTAAGGAATTAACTATCAATCGTTTTAATCAAGTTACCAATCACTACCAAACGATTATCTTGCATATGAGACTTATTGGTATAAGATCGGTGAAAAAAAAACATAAAGACGTTCTCATATCACCGCTTCAGATTCCGTTGGATCCATCAATAGCCAACTACAGCCCTCTACCCCTTCATCTAAACATTGATGGTTTTTCGTTTGGCGTAATTAAGGAATTAACTACCAAACGTTTTCAGCCCTCCATCGTATGCGCCTTGACGTAGATTATTTTTCGACTGGGATAACTAATGAATTAACTACTAAACGCTGGGATTTGCATACTTGTAACCACCAAACGATTCTGCATCGATGTGCATTTTATCGATTGGGTGATAAATAAAAAAGGTCCGGCCAACTTTACGGAAAAAAGGCTCATTTAATTATAACGAAACGGTCGACCACCAAACCTTCTTACTCAACTACCAATCACCACCAAACAACCACCAAACGATTAGGAATCCAAAAACCTTGAGAAGTCTTGAAAAAACCTTCAATGAGTCTTGATTTATAGAAAAACTCCCGGAAGCGTTTGGTATTCAATTTAGAACGATTGGTAGTCGATCACTACTTAGATTGCGCCAACGAGAATTACGGGTGTATCGTGAACGGCGAGCTGTGATTGGTCGCCAGAAGCCGCAGCGGAAAAGGGAATTTCTGACAAAAATTCACCCATTATTTTGTGGCTATTTCATTGCGATGAGACTTAATCGATAGAAAAATAAATCACAGCGTTTGGTATTCTATTGAGGTCGTTTCGTATTCGATCACCAATAATGCCAACGCAAAATACAGCGAATCGGGAACGAAGCGCTTGGATTGGTTGTCAGAAGCCGCCCTGGCAGAATTATTTATTAACGCAGATTCACTCGCTATTTCTTGTCCGATTAGGTTCTAATGGGCCGCGATCGTTAGAAAAAGATCCGGTAGCGCTTGGTATTCTATTCGGGACGTTTGGTAGTCGATCATTCAAATACGACAACACAAAATACGTGCGTATCAGGAATAGAGAGCTGTGCTTGATCGCCAGAAGGCGTAGGGTCAGAACGATGTGACATTTTCGTCGTTCGATTTGTTAATATACTCCGACCGAACCGATAGATTTGCGATAGATGGCGCTGGTTATCGAGTCTTGTGGCGGTCCTGCTAGTTCCACCATCTCACCACTACGCGGCTACATATCGTTCCAGTGTTTCTCACAAGCGGTCGCAGGGGCATGCGTTCCAATATATACAACCATCTTTCCCCTAGATCCTAACACCCAGCGCGTTTAGGGCAGGGTGCAGTGCCACAGCCCTACTGATGAGTCTGTCACTGTACCCGAGACGAAACGCTCAATCTTGTCCTGCCTCTTCCTACCTTGCCGACATTACAGACCTGGGCAAGCCGCGGACAAAACTATTACGGGAGTAGAGAGCCACACAGGCCGAATCTCTACAGTCTTTTTCCGCTGCTCTTCGTCGTATCTCATGGATCGGAATTTTCTTTTTGATTTTCCGAAAGAACGGGAAACTACCAAACAATTTAAATGGACTACCAAACGACCACCAAACGATTCGTTAAAAAAAAAAGTTCGATTAGTCAAAGTGGGGGGGCCAACTTACTGCCCAATTTTTGATTATCGATTTCTCGAAAAACGGAGAACTACCAAACGATTTAAATGGACTACCAAATGCTACCAAACGACCACCAAACGATTCGTAAAAAAAAAAGTTCGATTAGTCAAAGTGGGGGAGGCTAACTTTAACGAGGTCCTGTATCAGGGAGACTAGAGGTAAAGAGTGGACACACAGTGCTTACGAAACGTCCGCAAAAACGCAGCAAATAAGGAGGCGTTGCGATCGTATGTGTCCGATCGATTAGTTCGCCTACTAGTCTCATGCTCTTGGCGTGCTCTCGGTTGCTGTTGACAGCACATTCGTGGTGGGAGACCTAACTGTTGCGTCTACCTTCCCTATTTCGCTGTCTCTCATTGTTGCAAACTCATAATGGCAACTAATAATTAATTAAATTAAGCGGTGAACCAACTAAATAAACCAACTATGAAAATAAAAACAGACCACAAATGTAGCATTGACTGTCGTGGATTGGAAATATGTTTCAGAAAAGGGTATTCAGTTGATTTATTTTTTTCACCGATACGAATGAGTTTGAAAAAAATTGCCCTATAACTCTTTATATGGCTTGTAAATGCAACTGCACTGGAGAAAAAAAGGAACTTGTCAAAACATTGCAGTTGTATTCGCGAGAAAAATAACTTATAAATTATGCTCCATTTTCTGCTTGTTACTCCAGAGAGAATAAAGCATAAAGGTTATATTTCTCATGAACTGAACTACATGCATGACAAAAGAAACTGAAGGCTAACCCTAATGACAATTGATTGGGAGCAATCTTGCAAATAATTCTAATTTGGGCTTTGAAGAAAACAATTTCGTGAAGATTTTCTCAATATTACAAAACACAATAATATTAAAAATGAGCCTCAAAGCGGAGCACAAAGGCACATCGAAATCCAATTCTTTTATTATTTGTGCGCAGGCGTTAAGTTTCGACTATTATAATTATTTGAGACGTTATCGTCAGGAGAGTTGCTAGTGGCACGATCTGGAACTATTGTAAGTCGGATTTTTAAGATGCTGGAACTACGTATTGGCTTATGCTGTGTCCACTGCTTCTCTTTAGTCTCCCTGACCTGTATGCAGGGAGACTAGAGTAAAGGAGCCCGAACGCATGAAGCGGAATCGTCGAAAAGTGGATCGTGAAAGTCATGGAGACTAGAGGTAAAGGAGCCCGAACGCAGTGTTGGAGAAATGGTCTGTTAAAGCGAATACGGCAACGACTTACACCACCTACCGCGTGGCGGTACCTCTTCTGCGGCGATGCCGGAAACGCCAGGAAACGCGAAGAAACGCGGTGATTCGAAATAGTTTGTCGTACATTTTTTCGACAAAATTGATGAGTTATATTGATATGCTTTTGTTCATAGTTACGAAATGTCAATATATCAGTAATTTGTCGACCTGGAGCCGATCGATACTGCAAATGTTTTATTTTTATTCGGTGACATGAACGATTAAATAACCATAACGCAACCTAACCCCTAATGCAACCCAAGTAAATCCTAATCGCTTATTCGATTTCAAAAAGAAATATTTTTTTAAGTCACGACAAACAGAAATAAAACAATATAGAATTTACATGAAACCTTAAACCAACCATTACATTACATTAAATCCAAACCGAATCATTGCATACATTAAATCCAAACTGAATTTAAACTCCATCCAGGGGGAACTGCTTAAATATAATATTAAAAAACTACTTATTCTAGTGATGCAACTGATAGCTCAATGGTTAGCACGCTGGAGTAACGTGCGCCAGAGCTCGGGATCGCACGCGCGTCGGGAAAGTTTTTTTTCGCAATAAATATTGCTCATAAACTAAGTGTCAATATGAAAAAATCAGTTTTATTTTTGCTCTTAAATGTAATTAATTTTTGTAAAAACTGAACGGAAATTATGGACTGCTAATTATAGACGAAAACTCTCGCAAAACAAAAATACTGACGATGAATGAATAATAAACGTTAATTTCGGGACCACCGATAGTATATTTATTTCTTACACGCCCATAAATGTTCACGATGCTCAAAAAACAGATACGAAGGTGGTAAAGATGTTGTGGAATTAAAAAATGGGGTTTTCACTTTATACACACGCGAAAGAAATACACCGCGAATAAAGACGTATAAAACGGAAATAAAAGTCAGAGCTCACTTCGTTGTATGACCAACGCGAAACTTCATAGCAGTATCTTTAGAACAAGAGCGCTACCGTCGCTGAATTTCAAACTGGGAAATATCATCGCTTTTCCATGTCACTTTTTCGCCCATTCCGCCATATGCGTTCGGACCACGGTCTTATATACAGGTCTGGAAACCACGGTCGTATATACAGGTCTGGAAACTCCGACGATTTGGATGGTTCGCTTAAAAAAAAATATTTCTTTCTCGTCGCTGCCACCAGTAGGGCGCTACTGGTAGATCGGTGCTCTGGAAGAGACAGAAACAGATTGTCAGTCTCTTTGTGATAACCTAAGCGAATTTTGCGAATTAAAACACTTTACCACTTTAAAGCAATACCGGAGTACATACTTCATATTGTTAATTTATTCTCCAATGCACCCAACCTCCAATACCATTCCCCAAATGTGTAATATCACTGTGCGAGTACTATATTATATCAGTATATACATAAATATCCATTCTCACTATATATATATATATATATATATATATACTCGAGAGAAATGAAATCGCACATGTAAATACATTGCACAACAAAATGCAGTGCGCAATTTCGGGGTTTGTTGTTGTCCTTTTGGTTTTTGATGTTTTGATATAATTGGATAAGTATTGCAATAATCTTCGACCTACATTTAAAAAATTGCGGTTTTTTTTAATTTGAAAATAAATTATTTTATTCAAAATATATTCATATGTGCGATCCCATTGCTCTCGAGTATATATATATACACATATCACTTTTGGGCCTTTTCTTTACTTCAAAACCGACAGACCATTTTTCTTAATCAACAGAGTATTAAGACAACGCCAGGAGATTCGGCTCGAAGACTTACACATAGATGCTTATTACGAATCCATCAACTCACCCAGGTACGTAAATGAAGGCATATAAACAACAAATTGTTATATATGGAAAAAGATACACAGATGATGCGTTCGTAACATTTTTTTTATCAACAAGTTGGGGAATTGTGGACAATTACAACAAGCAAAACCGCTAATATTTGCGAAATTGTTTGCATCGAATTTTTATTGTGTGCACAACTTGGAGAGTTTTTTTTAACGACGAATTTTTTGTTCCTTATCACATTTGTTTGGTAGGTTTTCTGTCTCACTCTGAGTCTTACATAATATATGATTGCGTAGGATAGAATTTCAGAAGCGTGTGCCGTGCAAGGAAACGTGAATGTGTACGTTTCTAGAACCTCGTTGAGGGTTAGCTCGAATACTTTTTTAAGCGATGCATATTTCGCAAACATGCGCCTTCAACATGCTGAATAAGACGATAGAAGTGCAGATTTGCATGAATTAAGCCACCGTGAGACTTGATATTCGTCAACAGCGTCACTGAAGATGAATGCGACGCATGCGACCGAATGGCTTCTTGGCAAAACTCGCAGAACTTGAATTTTTTTCAAAACTTGTTTGCAGAGATAGCCATTTCCATGGCTCCGGTGTCCAAATCCACTGATTCAGAATTACGCCTTTGAGGACCAGTAATCTGTGGTAAGCCATGGCCGAGAAAAGGAAATCCTGCAGTCTGCCCACATTTATTTTCCTTGTCGCCGGCGTCATCAAAGTCCGTCAGAATGGCTGCTGTACTCAACTTCGGATGCTTGTAGGGAGTCTGTGATAAAAAATAGGAAGAATGTTTGTAATTCTTTCAGGTTACAAATAACATTTCTATAGTAAAAGAATGCAAGAAAGATATACAGGCAAAATTTATACCGAGAGCGTGGAAGGGAGAGTGAGAGAGAAGTAGAGGAATAGGCAGATAAAGCGGAGTGTATGAAAAAAAAACTTGGAAGAAAAGATGAATGAAGATGAGCAAGAGGACAACTGTAAAACTAGAATCATTTACTCAAGGGCGACAGAGAACGGGAAGGAAAAGAGAAGTCCGAACTAACAGAGAATAGGCAAAAAAGCTCTTGTCGGTGATGGCATATGAAAGAGCGAAGCAAAATGGACCGGACTGTTCGATGAAGGGCAAAAAACAATTGCGGAAACGAATCGATCAAATATAGCCAAAAAAGGAACAATAAACAAAATAGTGAGCGTGTGCGATGAAGAAATTTGAAATGACGACCCAGCGCAAAGGAGGGAGAGAACATGAGAGAAAAAAGCATAGAACGTACCTTTGCAATGATCTCTCCATTTTAACCATATTTAATCCACTCGCGCTGTATGCATTGGGCGTTGAAATGCTTTTCGCATACAACGTGCGTAGGTCGCAACTGCTTGTGCCCAGGAATTGCGGCTTCCCATTTTTTTAACAGTTCGATGTCTTTTGGCACACGAAACACCGATCGTTTTGTTTTTTCACTTTTATTACCCGTCTTACATCCAGGTACAACGCACGAAGTCGGCATGATGAGCAAATAAATTTATACAAGGAGCTGCTCATGCACGCAGTCAAGGAGACTAGAGAGAAGGAGTCGACACTCCCGCCTAAAACAGTTCTTTCAATCGGTCGCAGAGATATAGTGCTCAGTTCCGCCGCAGGCGTCGCTAGTGTTCCCCAGAGCCCACAATATATAGTAATACAAAACTGCATAAGGTGAAACTGACCGTGTTATGGCGGCAAAATTGTTTGCGCCTGTCAAACACAAAAATATCTGTCGTGTACACGAGCACAGCAGCTATATAAAACCTTCGCCAGCGAATTCTTTTTCAGCGAATTTAATTATTTTTTTGCGACGGCAACGGCAAAGAAGAAGCAGGGAGTATTTCAAGACTTACTGTTAAATTATAAATCTAATCTGAGTTTTTTTCCAAATTTTTTTGTTAAGGTTTGGTACGCCACAGTGAAAAAAAAGAAACACACTTTATTGATATATTTCAGTTATATAGATATATAACTAAAATATATCAATAAAGTCTGTTTCTTTTTTTTTCACTGTGGCGTACCAAACCGATCATTTTGAAAACATTATATAATCTAATAAGGTGCCCAAAGATTATATGAAAAAAAATTCGTTATTGTACCCCAAGTGGATTATAGTAAAAAAAAATAAAACAAGGAACATTATTTTTTTTTAAACCTTAATCTTTCGCAAAATGTTCTATAATTTTATTCCGTAACACGTTTGATCGTAACAAGTACCAAAAAAAAATCGAATCGATCCAATGAAGCGTTTCCCGAATTTTTATTGTTTTTTATTTTTTAAAAATTCATTTTTCCAAAACTATTGCGTTGGCGGGGATGAAATTTTCAGAAAATTTGTTTTTTTTCTTATACCTCAGAATATACTCCTAATTTCGCTAGAGAAAATGCGGGGGCAATTTTTCCCTACTTACCCGGCTATGGTCTTTCAACTATTGATGGCAGTAAATTAAAGAATATATTCTTCCATGTTATTTTTGTTCGATTGCTTTTGGGATTGGACGAGTCCTTTGATTGGTTAAAACTGCTTCAATTCGCTCGTACAACCAAATATCTATACGAAAGCAGAAGAAAAAAATTTTAACTACCGAGGCTCGAACTCAGGACCTTCATACAGTAATCTAGCGTTCTACCAACTTCGCCACACAATGATTTGCCAATAAAATCTTCTCATATTTAAGTGATTGCCGTGCTGGGGGTTCAATTAGGCTTGACGGCTTGTTCGGTACGTTCATCGCTTTATTCGCGTTTCATTATAATTAGCTATATTTTTAAACATAACAGGCAAATCATAAGTTTCCATAATAAAATACCTCGTGCTGTACTTATTATATAATTATTATATCTCATGTGCTTATTATATAATAAGCCCATGTGAGTAAAAAAACACGAGTTGTTTTATTAATATTATTTATATTTTATTTATTATATATATGTACACAATATTATTATATATTATAATAGAAGGGATCCCCACTTGGGTGTATTATCGTTCGGGTGTGCGAAAGAAAACACACCATGACTATTCCAAGTGAGTACGAGAGAGAAACACGATCACCCCAGTTTTGTGATCAGTCGTTGTGGCGGAGCTCGGACCTTATGCAGTTTTGTATTACGATATATTATGGGCTCTGGGGAACACTAGCGATGCCTGCGGCGGAACTGGACACTAACTCTCTGCGGCCGATTGAAAGAACTTTATACATATAGGCTAGGATAGGGAGTTTGGACTCCTTACTCTAGTCTCGTTGCACGCAGTAACGGAGAAGGATAATAGGTTATGTCTATTACCCACGCTCGGGCACTTATTTCGTACAGCGCCAAGTAGTGGCAGCATTGGGAAAGAAAAAGTTTTATTTAACGGACCTTCCCCCACCACCGTAAATTTCAAGGAGTTTCCAGGCCTGTATATAAGACCGTGGTTCGGACACGGTCCTACATACAGGGCATGGAGACTAGAGTGAAGGAGCCCGAACGCATATGGCGGAATCGTCGAAAAGTGGATCGCGAAAGTGATGAAAGATCTTGTAGTTCGAAAAATATCCGCAAGCGATACTAGCTCCAGGGACCAAATAGGATAGGTCCGTGAGGACCGGCTCAGCAGTGTTTGTGACATACATACAATGACGTTTTACTGTCAGTTACTATGTATGTGAGCAGTAGATATATGTCAGTTACATACAGTTTACGCAGTTTACGGTGTTACGCATCGTTGACTGATATTTCGGTATTAAACGTATTTTTACAATCAAAACAGAAAGAGACCATCCAATAAAGGTAAGAACTGAACCTTAATATTATGTTTATGCAATTAATTCGCGAATTAACCAAAATATTGACAAGTATTAGGATCGGCATGTGCAACCACATCTTGATTCATTTTGTCAAATCGTTTGTATTTTTTTGATTGCATGCTATCGTCGCCGAATTTAATTATAATTGCCATTAATTTTAATGCTGTTAGAGATTTCTTTGATATACAGCAAAAATGTAATACATGATGCTTGGACAAAAAAAAACGTTTTTTTAGGTTAAATATGCGAATGCTTTAATATAAATACCCCTCGCTCCCATTTCGTTATAAAGTACGATATGAATTAAAAATATTTTTCTTGGAAATCCAGTATGCAATATTCATATTATGGCTGTTTAATCGTACATGTCACCGTATAAAAATAAAACATTCACAGTATAGATCTCCTCCAAGTCAAAAAATGCCTGAAATATTGTCATTTCATAATTTAAACAAAAGCAGATCAATATTACTCTTCAGTATTGCACGCTGCGCTAATAAGAAAGAAATATACGACAAATTGCGGATTGACGATTCAAAATCACCGCGCAGACGGAGCCCGCAGTGGTAGCGCCGCCAGGCGGGTACAATCCGCGGGTCGTTCATCGCTTTCACAACCATTTTGCCAGCATTGCGTTTGGGCTCCTTTACTCTAGTCACCATGATACAGGGCTTGAAACTGCGGTGGTCGGGGTATGTCACCGGATTGAAGCACCGGCCGTTTCGCCTAGTGACCACGAGTGTCGCTGCAATAGACTGATGCAGGCTGTGCGAGAGATGGAAATCGGTTGTTGACTCATAGGAACCTAACCTAGCTGTACAATTGGCTGGCGTAGGCGTGAGAGACCGAAATACAATTAAAAGTAACTTTATTGTAAGCCTGAAAAAAACCAAAAGCCTATAATTATCCAAGTGGGTACAATCAATATAAATGTTTTTTATATAGGTGTCAATGTGAGCTCGTGTTGGTCGAGGGGTTCGTTTTTACAAGTTTACAAGTGGAGCACGTCGCGTGTGGTTGGGTGAACCAGCAGTATGGTTGGGTTTTGTTTACTTTTGAAATATATTTCCGTCTCTCTCACACAGCCTGCATCACTCTATAGCAGCGATCTTCGTAGTCACGAGTTGAAACAATCGGTGCTTCAATAAGAGGCCATCCCCCACCACTGAAATTTTGAGCGAGTTTCAAGACCTGTATGTAAGACCGTGCGTTCGGACTCCTTTACTCTAGCCTCCATGGTGAAAGTGATGAAAGATCTTGTCATGGAGGCTAGAGTGGAGGAGTCCGATCTCTTATGGAGAGACTTGAAAAAAGTGGCTACAAAAATGTGGACTTACCGGTATGGCGCCACTATCGCTAAAACCTCGAGACACGAGCTAGGTGTGACAGAGACGGAACAAGTAAATAATGAAAAGTGAGCTGTGCATGAGGCAGAATGAAACTTGAGAAGTAGGCTGCGTGCGAGAGAGATGTAAAACAGTGCAGCCAGATCGCGCGCGAAAGTTACCCTCTCTCTAGTTCCTCGCGCGCCCGTCACCCAATCATAGTAGCGCGTGTCCGTGAGCGAGCGAAGCTCGGACATCTTCGGAAAGAGCCGAGTGCCATCGAACTGTCCCGACCGCGCCTTCGGCAGCTACACCAACCCATAGACACACTGAGCACGTTCATGTGCGAACAAGCCGAACGAAGGCTTCGAGGGAAAAAGCAATCTGAGCACGGCCCGCGCGTGACGTCACGCGACGGCACGCGCGAGACTTTTAGATGATTTCAATGCTTATTTAGCTCTTGATTCTCTGCGTTATTAATGTATACAAAAAAATGTATCGCGCACTCTGACCGCTTAATTTATTAGTTTTTACGTTAATTTAAATATAATAAATCTAAAATAGAACTTATTTATCTTCTAGCAAAATGTTTGCGCTTTACTCACACCCGACCCTATGCCAAAGAAATTGTAATTCATAAAAGTAAGCGGAAATATATTTATCTTCGTATTATTATATTCATTCTCATATACTTTCATCAAGCAAAAAAGTATTATCCCCAAAAACAACCATCCATCCGACCGCGAATCGTAAGTACCAGAAAGTGAACATACATTGACACAAAAAATTAAAGGAGCAAGAAAAGTTGAACTTCGTCAAAAGTGTTCGTACAAAAAAAAAGGATGTTAAAGCTTCAAGTTTCTAGTTTTAGTTCCGACAATGATTTTTTTTTTCGAGAATCACTGATTGCGCGGTCGGAAGAAATATCACGGCAAAAAAAATGTTGCAAATTTTTACGTTTTTCAAAGTTCTGCACGTGTTTTGGAGATTTTTTTCGGACTTGACCAATATCAAGGTCATTGAGCCCATTCAATTCAGTTCAATTTGCTTCTTTTTTTATCTCCTTACGACCATTTTTCGCTGATATCGGCCTCCTCGTCGGCCTCTGAATGAAAAAACGTCCTTTTGTCTTCAGTCATCGATATCTCGGGAACTAATGGTCGTACGGGAATTCGACCGGCAATTTTGGAAACGTGAATGCATACTCTACAAGCTCTGATTATTATTGTAGGTTTAAAAAAAATTATGTTTGCCATCAGTTTTAAAAAAGTACAAAAAATCGATGTTTTCTTGTTTTTTATAAAATCCACCGCTACTTTGCAAATATTGCGATAAACACTATTGTTTATGGACGGTCATTCGGCTCAATATGTCCCCAAGAGATATGCAAAATTCCAAATTGATCCGTTCATCGGTCTTTCTTGCCCGATTGACCAAAATATGAAAAAAAATTAAAGGAACAAGTTTCCTCCTTCTCAGAAATCATTTCATGATTATTAAGAGGAAAAACAACTTTTCACTACTTTTCGTACAATTGGGTATTGAGTACGCATTAAATGTTGGAAAAGAACCCTGAAAACCATATTGACTAAAAATTTTCGATTTTTTTTTTTTTAATAACAAAAATGGTGAAATCTTTTTGTTTATAAAAAAAACTATTTCGATTTTTTATTTTTTTAGTGTTGACATTTTTTTTCGATTCAACATTGTACCGCCAGCATTAGAATTACCCAAAGTGTACGTAGAATTACCCAAAGCGTACCTCCCCGTGGTATGCTTTGGGTAATTCTGATGCTGGCGGTACAATGTTGATTTAAAAAAAAATTTCAACATTAAAAAAAAAAAATTCGAAACTGATTTTTTTATAAAAAAAAAATTTTCAATACTTTTTTTATGAAAAATTTTTTTTTTCGAAAATTTTTAGTCAATATGATTTTCACGGTTTTTTTCCAACATTCAATGCGTACTCAATACCCAATTGTACGAAAAGTAATGAAAAGTTTTTTTTCCTCTTAGTAATCATGAAATGATGTCTGAAAAGGAGGAAACTTGCTCCTTTAATTTTTTTTCAAATTTTGGTTAATCGGGCAAGAAAGACCGATAATCGGATCAACTTGGAATTTTGCATGGCTCTTGGGGACATATTGAGCTGAATGACCGTCCATAAACATTAGTCTTTATCGCAATATTTGCAAAGTAGCGGTAGATTTCATAAAAACCAAGAAGACATCGTTTTTTTGTACTTTTCTAAAACTAATGGCAAAAATAAAAAATTAAAGTTTCACCACAATAATAATCGGAGCTTGTAGAGTATTCACGTTTCCAAAACTACCGATCGAATTCCCGTACGACCATTAGTTCCTGAGATATCTCAGCGAAAAATGGTCGTACGGAGAAAAAAAAGCAAATTGAAGTGAATTGAATGGGCTCAATGACCTTGATATTGGTCAAGTCAGAAAAAAATCTCCAAAACACGTGCAGAACTTTGAAAAACGTAAAAATTTGCAACATTTTTTTTGCCGTGATATTTCTTCCGACCGCGCAATCAGTGATTCTCAAAAAAAAAATCATTGTCGGATCTAAAAGTAGAAACTTGAAGCTTTAAAATCCTTTTTTTTTGTACGACCACTTTTGACAAAGTTCAACTTTTCTTGCTCCTTTAATTTTTTGTGTCAATGTATGTTCACTTTCTGGTACTGACGATTCGCGGTCGGATGGATGATTGTTTTTGGGGATAATACTTTATCGCTTGATGAAAGTATATAAGAATGAATATAATAATACGAATATATATATATTTCCGCTTACTTTTATGAATTACAATTTATTTGGCATAGGGTCGGGTGTGAGTAAGGCGCAAACATTTTGCTAGAAGATAAATAAGTTGTATTTTAGATTAATTATATTTAAATTAACGTAAAAACTAATAAAATAAGCGGTAAAATAGAGTGCGCGATAAATTTTTCCGTACTAAAAGATAACTAATTAAAATAAATATAATAACTAATAAAAGTAACTAATCAAATGAGAATTAAGGATGTTAGGTCCCAAATCGCAAATGATGATAAAATTCTGAAAGTTTGGTATGTTTTTGTATGAAGTATTTCAGAGGTCGTGTAAAAATTTCACGACAATTAGGAAGCTCGTTATTGAACAATTAACATTCACAAATTAAATGCTGTTTTATGGAAACTGATGTAACTTTGCAATAAGGTTTTCTTTTGAGCTCTCAATTTTGTAATATCTACAATATACTGAAAGCAACGGAAACAAAACGAAGTTTATTGATACATTTTTTTTATTTCTTTTAAAAATTGTTCTTAACAAAATGTTAATTTTTCAATAACGAGCTTCCTAATCGTCGTGAAATTTTAACACGACCTCTTAAATACTTCATACAAAAACATACCAAATTTTCAGAATTTTCTTATCATTTTTTATTTCAACCCTTAAGGAGGTTGAAGTAATGATGATAGAATTCTGAAAATTGGGTATGTTTTTACATGAAGTATTCAGGAGGTCGTGTAAAAATTTCATGACGATTAAGAAGCTATTTATTGAACAATTAACATTAACATGTTTTATAGGGACTCAACATCCTTAACAGTAACCATGATTTAAAAAAAAAAAGCGCTGAGCGTGCGGAACGATCCTGCGCCCCTACGGACCGAAGCCAGGAAAGCTACCAACGGGACCATCCTATCACTTGTGTTAAAGATGCATTTTCTGGCACTTACGATTGGCGGCCGGATGGATGATTGATTTGTTATTGGAGATAATACTTTATCGCTTGATGAAAGTATGAGAATTAATATAATAATACGAATATAAATATATTTTCACTTACTTTTCTGAATTATAATTTATTTGGCATAAGGACGGGTGTGAGTAAAGCGTAAACAATTTTTTAGAAGATAAATGAGTTGTAATTTAGATTTATTATTATATTTAAATTAACGTATGAACTAAAAAAATAAGCGTTCAGAGTGCGCGATACAATTCTTTTGTATACATTAATAACGCAGAGAATCAAGAGCTAAATAAGCATTGAAATCATCTAAACGCCTCACGCGTGCCGTCGCGTGACGTCACGCGCGGGCCGTGCTCAGATTGCTTTTTCCCTCGAAGCCTTCGTTCGGCTTGGCCGCACATGAACGTGCTCAGCGTGTCTATGTGTCGGTGTAGCTGCCGAAGGCGAGGTCGGGACAGTTCGACGGCACTCGGCTCTTTCCGAAGATGTCCGAGCGTCGCTCGCTCACGGACACGCGCTACTATGATTGTGTGATGGGCGCGCGTGGGACTAGAGAGAGGGTAACTTTCGCGCGCGATCTGGCCTCACTGATGCGTATTCGATCCTCTTCCATCTCTCTTACACGACATCGATACTCAGCTTCCGCTCGAGGTTTTAGAGATAGTGGCGCCATCTTGGTTAGTCCACTTTTTGGAGCCACTTTGAAATGCACAGATCGGCCTCCTCCCACTCTAGCCTCCATGGATCTTGTAGTGCGAAAAACAGGGAGACTAGAGTAAAGGAGTGGACACTCCATAAGAGATAAGCAGCGAAAGACGGTCCCAAAATGCCGACTTATAAGCGACCGCGAGAGACGCTGCGATCGCGATTCTCCGATGTATAGTAATACTTGAAGCTAAAGGTTCTAGGCATGCGCATGTAGCAGGTCCATAAACTTGGCCGCCGACTATGGAAATATCGAATTTTTTTTTACGCCAATCGATTGTTAATCGTTTGTTAGTGTTTGTTAGACAAAACCCAGCGTTTGTTAGACTTTATTTATTGAATAAAACAAAAAACAAATTTATACCAAAGTTAGCTGCAGAAAGTGGTTTTCGAGTGATTTCGAACTTTTTTTCATGACCAATCGATTGTTAGTCGTTTGTTAGTGATTGATAGTCGGTTTAAATCGTTTGTTGGAGCTCAATTATTATTAAATTAATGAAAAACTTTTCGGCCCTAGAGCGCGCTGCGAGCGACGTGAAGTTGTCAGCATCACCGCAACGAACACTTGAGGCCGTGGACATGTAACTCGTCAATTTCAGCAAAACGATGATTCTTATAATTCTATTCGATTGCTAGACGAATGTTAGTAATTGTTAGTGAATTTTCATCGTTTGTTAGAGTTCCATTTTTATTTAATCGCTGAAAAACTTTTCGGCACTAGGACGCACTGCATGTCGCGGCGGTTGGCAGCATCGCCGCGACAGCTGCTGACGGGTTTGCACATGTCGCTCATCAATTTCCGACAAACGTTGATTCTTGTCAATCTATTACATTGTTAGACGATCGCTAGTAACTATTACGTAATTTGCATCGTTTGTTAGAGCTCCATTTTTATTTAATCGCCGAAAAACTTTTCGGCGCTAGAGCGCGCTGCAGGTCGCGAAGGTTGGCTGCATTGCCGCGAAAGCGGCTTAAGGGTTTGCACATGTAAGACGTAAATTTCCACAAAACGTTGATTCTTGTCATTCTATTACATTGTTAGACGATCGGTAGTGATTGTTACTTAATTTGCATCGTTTGTCGGAGCTCCATTTTTATTTAATCGCCGAAAAACTTTTCTGCGCAAGGGCGCGCTTCATGTCGCGGAGGTTGGCAGCAGCGCCGCGACACCTGATTACGGGTTTGCGCATTTCACTCGTCAATTTCCGCAAAACGTTGATTCTTATCATTCCATTAGATTGTTAGGCGATCGCTAGTGATTGTTAGTTAATTTTCATCGTTTGATAGAGCTTTAATTTCATTTTATCGCTGAAAAACTTTTCGGCTCTAGAGCGCGCTCCAGGTTGCTAAGGTTGGCAGCATCGCCGCGATAGCTGCTAATGGGTTTGCACATGAACCACGTCAATTACCGCCAAACGTTGACTCTTATCATTCTATTAGATTGTTAGACGATCGCTAGCGATTGTTAGTTAATTTTCATCGTTTGTTAGAGCATCATTTTTATTTTATCGCTGAGAAACTTTTCGGCGCTAGAGCGCGCTGCAGGTCGCGGAGGTTGGCAGCATCGTCGCGACAGCTGCGTACGGGTTTGCACATATAAATTGTCAATTTCCACAAAACGTTGATTCTTGTCAATCTATTACATTGTCAGACGAATGTTAGTGATTGTTAGACAATTTTTATCGTTTGTTAGAGCTCCATTTTTATTTAATCGCCGAAAAACTTTTCGGTGCTAGAACACGCTTCATGTCGCGGAGGTTGGCAGCATCGCCGCGACAGCTGCTTTCGGGTTTGCGCATTTAACTCGTCAATTTCCGCAAAACGTTGACTCTTTTCATTCTTTTAGATTGTTAGACGATCGTTAGTGATTGTTAGTTAATTTTCACCGTTTGTTAGAGCATCATTTTTATTTAATCGCTGAAACACTTTTCGGCCCTAGAGCGCGCTGCAGGTCGCGAAGGTTGGCTGCATCGCCGCGACAGCGGCTGACGGGATTGCACATGTAACACGTAAATTTCCACAAAACGTTGATTCTTGTCATTCTATTACATTGTCAGACGAATGTTAGTGATTGTTAGAGAATTTTCATCGTTTGTTAGAGGTCCATTTTTGTTTAATCGCCGAAAAACTTTTCGGCATTAGAGCACGCGTCATGTCGCGGAGGTTGGCAGCATCGCCGCGACAGCTGCTTACAGGTTTGCGCGTTTAACTCGTCAATTTCCGCAAATGGTATACGCATATCATTCTATTAGATTGTTAGACGATCGCTAGTGATTGTTAGTTCATTTTCATCGCTTGTTAGAGCATCATTTTTATTTAATCGCTGAAACACTTTTCGGCCCTAGAGCGCGCTTCATGTCGCGGAGGTTGGCAGCATCGTCGCGACAGATGCTTACGGCTTTGCGCATGTAACTGGTTATTTTGAGCAATACGTGGATTCTTATCATTCTATTAGATTGTTTGACGATCGCTAGTGATTGTTAGTTAATTTCTTTCGTTTGGTAGAGCTCCATTTTTATTTAATCGCTGAGAAACTTTTCGGCGCTAGAGCGCGCTGCAGGTCGCGAAGTTTGGCTGCATCGCCGCGACAGCGGCTTACGGGATTGCACATATAACACGTAAATTTCCACAAAACGATGATTCTTGTCATTCTATTACATTGTCAGACTTATGTTAGTGATTGTTAGAGAATTTTCATCGTTTGTTAGAGCTCCATTTTTATTTAATCGCCGAAAAACTTTTCGGCACTAGAGCACGCGTCATGTCGTGGAGGTTGGCAGCATCGCCGCGAAAGCTGCTTACAGGTTTGCGCATTTAACTCGTCAATTTCCGCAAAACGTTGATTCTCATCATTCCATTAGATTGTTAGACGATCGCTAGTGATTGTTAGTTCATTTTCATCGTTTGTTAGAGGATCATTTTTATTTAATCGCTGAAACACTTTTCGGCCCTAGAGGGCGCTGCATGTCGCGGAGGTTGGCAGCATCGTCGCGACAGTTGCTTACGGCTTTGCGCATGCACCGCGCTCTTAAGCCGGAAAGTTTCTCAGCGATTAAATAAAAATGGAGCTCTAACAAACGAAAGAAATTGACTAACAATCACAAGATCGTCAAACAATCTAATAGAATGATAAGAATCAACGTTTTGCTCAAAATAACGAGTTACATGCGCAAAGCCGTAAGCAGCTGTCGCGACGATGCTGCCAACCTCCGCGTCATGCAGCGCGCTCTAGGGCCGAAAAGTCTTTCAGCGATAAAATAAAAATGGAGCTCTAACACAAAATGAAAATTAACCAACAATCACTAGCGATCGTCTAACAATCTAATAGAAAGATAAGAGTCAACGTTTTGCGGTAATTGATGCGGTACATGTGCAAACCCGTAAGTAGCTGTTGCGGCGATGCTGCCAACCTCTGCGACATGAAGCGTGCTCTAGCACCGAAAAGTTTTTCGGCGATTAAATAAAAATGGAGCTCTAACAATCGATGAAACTTCTCTAACAGTCACTAACGTTCGTCTGACAATGTAATAGAATGACAAGAATCAACGTTTTATGGAAATTTACGTCTTACATGTGCAAACCCGTAAGCCGCTGTCGCGGCGATGCAGCCAACCTTCGCGACCTGCAGCGCGCTCTAGCGCCGAAAAGTTTTTCGGCGATTAAATAAAAATGGAGCTCTAACAAACGATGCAAATTAAGTAACAGCCACTATCGATCGTCTAACAATGTAATAGAATGACAAGAATTAACGTTTGGCGGAAATTGATGAGCGACATGTGCAAACGTCAGCAGCTGTCACGGCGATGCTGCCAGCCGCCGCGACATGCAGTGCGTCCTAGTGCCGAAAAGTTTTTCAGCGATTAAATCAAAATGGAATTCTAACAAACGATGAAAATTCACTAACAATTACTAACATTCGTCTAGCAATCGAATAGAATTATAAGAATCATCGTTTTTCTGAAATTGACGAGTTACATGTCCACAGCCTCAAGTGTCCGTTGCGGTGATGCTAACAACTTCACGTCGCTCGCAGCGCGCTCTAGGGCCGAAAAGTTTTTCATTAATTTAATAATAATTGAGCTCTAACAAATGATTTAAACCGACTAACAATCACTATCAATCGATTGGTCACGAAAAAAAGTTCGAAATCACTAGAAAACCATTTTCTGCGGCTAACTTTGGCATAAATTTGTTTTTTGTTTCATTCAATAAATAAAGTCTAACAAACGCTTGGTTTTGTCTAACAAACACTAACAAACGACTAACAATCGATTGGCGTAAAAAAAAATTCGATATTTCCATAGTCGGCGGCCAAGTTTATGGAGCTGCATGTAGCCGACGGAAAGCCTAGCAAGAGAGTACATCTATATATAAGGGAAAACCGATTGCAACGCCACCTACAAACTCTTATTTTCCTTGATTTTGGAGCCACATCGTTAGCACACAGTGTCCACTCCTTTACTCTAGTCTCCCTGGCGAAAAATATCCGCAAGCGATACCAGCGCCTGGTACGGAATAGGATAGGTGGTGGATAGGATAGGCGGATAGGATAGGTGCGTTAAGGACTGGCTTAACAGCTTTGTGACGTGTTGAGTGATATTTCGATATTAAAAGTATTCATAAAATCAAAACAGAAAGAGACCAATGAAGGTAACAAATGAACCTTAATATTATGTTTATGCAATTACTTCTCGAATTAGCGAAAATATTGACACCTATTGCCATCGGCAAGTACAACCACCTGTTGATTCATTTTGTCAAACCGTTTGCATTTTTTTTATTGCATGCTATCGTCGCCGGATTTAATTATAATTGCCATTAATTTTAATGCTGTTAGAGATTTCTTTGATATACAGCAAAAATGTAATGCATGATGCTTGGACAAATATTGAACGAAATATTTTTCTTGGAAATCCAGTATGCAATATTCACATTATGGCTGTTTAATCGTACATGTCACTGTATAAAAATAAAGCATTTACAGTATAGATCACCTCTAAGTAAAAAATTACTGAAATATTGTCATTTCATAATTTAAACAAAAGCATATCAATATTACTCTTCAGTATTACAAGCTGCGCTAATAAGAAACAAATATACGACAAATTGCGGATCGACGATTCAAAATCTCCGCGCGGACGGAACCCGCAGTGGTAGCGTCGCCAGGCGGGTACAATCCGCGAATCGTTCATCACTTTTACAACCTTTTCGCCATCATTGCGTTTGGGCTCCTTTACTCTAGTCTCCATGCCTGTATGTAAGACCGTGCTTTAAGGGATATGGGTATGTGTATGCATAGCTCCTACGCGCGCGTCAGGATGTAGGAGAACAACTAGCGCTACGAGTGGCAAAGTTGGACACTGCAAACAGCAGACAATTCGCGTAGCAAAAATTCCAAAAGATGCCAGCCCCCGTTTTAGCTACGCTTCCTACACTTTCACCAGATAGAGTAATAGGAAGTCCCCAGAAGAGATAAGAAGCGCAGTAAAGTGAAGTTAAACCGAATGGACTTTTTCTTCGCTAGAAACTAGGAGGTCTGAATTCCGATTGGTGTATTCCATTCGACGAAAGCGCCAATGATAAACATCTCTATGACCCTATGGATAAAAACTTGAGGCGAAAGTAGGATCGAGAGGGAAGTCTTCTCTTCGCTTATTCTGTGGCCGAACGAAAGAAAGTTGTAGGGGGATCTCCCCACGACGTATCGTGGGATTACGGTGATTCCTGACAATTCTTCGTAGCGTGGTTGTTCTCTACGATGTTTAACCAGTCAGAAAGTTTATCAGTTCAAGTGACTTTTTTTTGTCAGTTTTTATATCAAACTCGTGGTGTAAAGCCTGAAAACATCGAGTATACCCGCATGTATGTGTGAGAAAAAATGGGTACTGAATCGGGGCCATTGACGAAGAGGTTTCGTTCCTCATTAGGCAGTAATGTCCAGCTTACAGAATGCATACGAGAATTCAAATTACCACGACAATATCCAAGCATGGTGCCAAAGTTGCAAAACTACATTACGACCATTGACAAAGCCAGAAGTCAGACCTTCACAACGAACGCTTCTTCTGTACCGCATGTTTCGATTAGCTCGAAGATTCTTCAAAGCACCAAAGTACCCTCAACCAATAAGGTCCGAACGGTCAAACTTAAGGCAAAAGACGGCAGAGATTTAGGCGAAGTCAAAGTACGAGATTTGGCCCAGAACGTACAAGGAAAGACGATAAATATAGCCGAAAATGGAACTAAAACAACATCTGAGGCTGTCTCAGTTATCGACACTACAAAGGGTATCACCATTGGTGTGCTCACCCCTGTCAATATCGTCAAATCTGACTGCTTTGCACATGAACAACCAAAAAAAGAGTGTAACGACCTTGTCGCCACTGACAAAAGCATCGCAAAAGCCGTCGTTCCTTCGGAGTCCCCAAAAGTATCCATGAAACGAAGTGCGCCGGGAAGGCCTCAGGTTCTTGTTATTCAATCAGGCAAGAGCTGGCACATGGTCAAAATTCCCAGTAATTCATCAACTGAGACAACAAATAAGAATACAAATAATTGCGTTACTGTCAAATCACAGCAGCTTATAAATTGTGGAAAGGTTACGATTTCAGGGACTCAATTGTCCAAGGAACAACACGGTCAAAACTACACATCCGGTGGTAATACAAACGGCGGAACTGATGGATTCATCATTCCTGCAAAAAATATCTGTACAGAAAATAATCAGAGTCATGTGACGATGACAAAATGGACGCAGCTGAAACCACCTGATAACACAACGGAGAGGTGTAAACCAAAATCGCTGCTGATGACCGAGAATGGTGAGACTGCAAGGCCCACAATCGAGATTTCACGAATTGTGGCTCCGCCTGGCAATAAATCAGTGGCCAGTCTCCAGTGTGCTCAAAATTGCACTGAGAATTGCAAGCCAGCAGAGCAAAGCGACACTTTTCTGTTAAAAAACCCGCATCTTCGACAGGACGTCATGGTTATTCTGCCTCCGGAAAAAGAAACACGTGACACCGATGATGACCACAGTCCCAAGAACAAAACCAAGAGTACAAAGAATTCAGATACGTTGAAAAAGAAATCGCCGAGTTTGTTGTCTACGATTGAGCCACAAGGTACCATCAGTAGTGCACGAAGAAGAAAATTGTTAGTAAATAAAAACAACGAAGGTACGAGATATTCATCTACCAGAGATCTCACCTCATCGCCGAGACGAGAAAGAAAGGACGACATGGCGAATAATTTGATCATACTTGAGAAAGCTCTGAGCAGCGTTGAGGACGAAGTTCTGAGGAAAAAAGCTCTCAAGGCACTGGCAGAATGTGGTATAGGTATGGAGCGTTTCATCCCGGTGCGACCAGCTTCCACACAGCGGTCCGTCAAAGATAGCGACACACAAACATCGATATTCGGTCTTTGGGATACCGATCAATTTATACACGTGCCCAAAGACCTTCCGACTTTAGAGAGGATACTGATAACCAAGAGAACGCTCGACGAAAGTCCAAACACGCAGTTAATCAATCCGAATTCTCAGGACTCGTTTGTAAGCGGCATGGAATGGCCTAGCAGATTGGATAAGGAATGTATCGAATTGACAAACATGGTTGAGGGATTTGTCAGAGGCAATGATACAGCAAATCAAGTTGCCGCAATTTTTGCGAAACCTTGTCCGGTACGCGTCAGTATCGTTGAACAATTACAAAACGATTTCGACAATTGCAAGAAATATGACAATGATGGATTATTGGACATACACAAGGCTGTTATTATGGAGCAAACACAAGCTGTAACAAGACATCTTATGGTACTTCAAGCCTGCGATGAGAGTGCTGATGTCCCCACGCGTGATGGACGAGTAAGATTAACCACACAGCCATTGAAATTTTTCGTGAGTTTAGGGTCTCTTTGATAAGTTAAACATCACAAAAATCGCGAATCTCGTCTCCCATAGCAGAGTAATTGGATTTGAACAATAGTTTTTATTGCATTTGTATTTCATGAAAATAGCATAAAGTGTATAAGAACACCTAAAAGATTCTAAATAAATTAAACGTGTAATACTATACATGTAAGCCCATATATACCTATATATTTTTTACTCATAGAACCGAGAATATTATTGCAGCCGTACTCAATGAAATTTGCATCAATTTTTTGTACTATTCTGATTGCTGTTTCAGACAAGTTTGGAACTGGCAGTGAGTCACGATGTTTCGCCGGAAATCGTGAAGATGTTGTTGGACGCTGGAGCACAACCAACGTCCATGGACACGGGTCATGATTCTGCATTGATCATTGCAAGCAAAAAGTCCAGTCCAATGTTAATGGAACTTGTACGATACGTAAAATCGTACAGGTCGCTCAATCATTATGATTCAAGTGGTTTCGCTGCTCTGCATTATTGCGCGCAGAACGGATATCAGGAAGGAGTAACGGCCCTCATCCGCGCCTTGGCGAATGTTAATCTACAGGATCGCCGATCCGGCAGAACCGCACTTTTTCACGCTATTGAGAACGAATACAACGATCTCGCAGAGATGCTCTTGGGAAACAGTGCTGATCCGGTCATTTCGAATTATGGTGGACAAACGATTTTCAATATTTTAGACGAGATCAAACATTACAACTTGCTTGAAGTCTTGAATCGAAATGGAAAGTAACATATTAAAATCCTCCTACAATCGTTTATCCTTTGATCGTTATTCTTGAAGGATCGTTCGGAGACACACTCGGCTTGCGTCGAAACGCGGGAGGCACAAACGAAAATGTAAAAATTAGCGACGGCGCATTTAACACTGTATATTCTTAGTTTCATTATGAAAATGAATTTCCATGCGCCTTTTCTTACGGTAATACGAATTGTATAATAATTGTGAAGCGAATGCCATCACATTTCTGAATCATTGGTGAAAATGATAACCATGTAAACGTCTATGAATCATTGTTCGATTATAATTTTTCATTAACTCTACCGCATGTGTTCCGTGTTCATGTTTCTGTTCGACGTCTTATTCGTACAAACGAATGATCGATAACCACGGCATAATACTTTGAAAAGTAAGATTAAAAAAACTTGTTACGGACCGCCATTCGTATCCGTATACTTTCGTCATTGCTCAACGTGAGTCATCCTCTTCGGTCTGCATACGGCCGAACGCTCGCAATATCCCGCAAGCCAAAAGCATCGAATTCTTTTTTTCCTTCTTCAAAAAACGATCTTCGATGGTTTTAAAATAACGTAGGCTAGAAGGTTGCAGCGATTCGAACCATTTACAAAATCCTTCCTACAAAAATCCCTGAACAGTTTTTGCAATTTACCCCCACGAAAATATGCCGGCAGTCACTTGCCGAAACCCTCATGGCAGCCATCCACTTGATGGCTCCTTAGTCATATCACGCCGTTCTTAACAATCGGTCGAGGGATCTTCACTCCCTACTGACAAGTCTGCTCGCGTACTTAGGTTCTCGCAGATACGATAAGTGTTGTCCTTTTCCACAATTGTAATCGCGATCGTGTGCGAACTCGAATAAAGGAAATTCCTTGGCGGCCATGCATTTTACCCTCGTAATATTTTGTACGCACTGACCTTACCGACATAGTGTGTCGTTCCATTCCGTGGTGACAACATCGATCACATTAAGTATTCCAACACTCAATTTTATTATCTTGGAACTCAATACACAAATACGATTATAACCATACGTTCGCACTGTAAGACTGCTCGAATTGTGTTGCAAAATAAAATCGTGACAACCCTGCAGTTTATTCATCTACATTCGAAGCATCGAACAGTTTTCAGCAGCTTCGG
Source organism: Ophion costatus (assembly GCA_951751655.1). Lineage (NCBI taxonomy): Eukaryota > Metazoa > Arthropoda > Insecta > Hymenoptera > Ichneumonidae > Ophion > Ophion costatus. Next base: position 20,093,453 of record OX632359.1, on the reverse strand, counting down.
CAATAAGAAGAGTACGTTACGCCGCTTTAAAGTATTCCTTCCGCGCACCCGGATATTCAACAATTAACTGATTTTCGTTTATAATCTAATAAAAATACATCCCAGTATACTGATAAAATTTCAAGCCAAGTTACCGAACTTTTAACGAAAAATTACGACTAAAAATCGTCTCATTTATACGGCGCTTTACCGAGATGACACGCTGGCCACATTTCTATCTAATCATTTATATATTAAATACCCTAGATGCGTGATAAAAACTGCTTACGCTTGTCACCGAATGTTTAAAGAAAATATTAATAAAAAACTACGAAAAATGTTCGTCGCCGCGACGTTTCAGAGAAAATGGAAAAATGTCTAAATCTACTAAATTTCCGCGACATTTTTCATTCCAGTTTATCGGACCTTCCTCATGCCCCCACAAAATACGGCCCTCTGCGAAAGGAATACCTTAAGGGGTTAGGCTACTGTGACGGCCGAACACCAAACGTTTAAAAAAATGGAAGGGATAAGTAAGATGATTGAAAAATCATCTGCACCTTTATATCCATGTATGTACATTACCAATGATGTGCACCAAATTTTATAACAAAATAATAGTTTAAGTTATAAACAATAGCGTGAAGGGCTCAACGGTGTACCGGATTCTGGCCGCCAGGTTGATCTGAAACGAGAAAAACCATTTGTTTTAAAGCAATAATGCGGGTGAGGCCAGATGAGCGTAATTTTGTGAGTTGTGAGTCGCGTAATTTACGCTGCATTCGGTTATCATATAAAAGTCCAGTTTGTGCTACACAACGAAATTAAATGAGTTGTCTGCCGACTCACGCGCGTAATTACGAAGGAATTTCGGCAGCATTCTATGATGTTCTAGTGCTAGGGATGGGAGGGGTAAGGGAAGCGGTCAGTTTTGGTACCGGATGTGGGAGAGTCGACAGGTTTCTTGCTTACAAAATGTTAACACAAACGCTTAAAAGCCACTAAATAACACACAACTCACAAAATTACGCTCATCTGGCCTCGCCCTAACATCATTATCATTAATAACTGATGAAAAAAAAGTGTAAGAAAAACGTCGGTCAAGACTAAACTATTATTTTATTGATAAGTGTACCAAATGTCAAGTCAATCCGTTCATTGGATGTCAAGAAACTGTGTACACCGTTTTGAAAAACATCTTTTCAAGAAAACGCGTTTAAAGTTTTACGAGCAGTTCTATGGTTATATAATGATAGATTTACCTTCAATCTGCGATTCCTGCACCATAAGCTGAACCTTCCCCTTCGATTTGAGTTGCCTCGAGCAACGAACGAATCTTCCTCATTGTCACAGTAGCCACCTCCTTTAAATCGGGGAATAATCCATTTTTTCAGCTTTCGCTCAAAATAACAATAATAACATTACAGCCTGCCGATAATTCGGCATGTAACAATCTTTCTCCGAATTTGTACACCTAAATTTTTGAATGACTATTAGTTTTACTTCTCAATTCGACATCTTCGTCATCTTTGCTACGTAGTAATTTCTTTTAATTTTGTAATCCTACACCCGCCGCCATTATTCTCAATAATTCATGCTACGCGCAAAATGTTGATTCACGTACGTCCCAACCGTTTCATTTAGTTGCAAAAAGGCCGATAAGCAGGGATTTCCCCAACCAGACATTCGACGCTATATGGACAATCCAAAAGGGGACTCTGTGGGTAAAGCGCTTTCCCCTTTATGACTACCCACTGAATTCGGGCCAATCAGCTCAACCGTAAGCAAGCTATGAACGCTGTAAGCGCAATTCGGACCGCGGTCCAAGTTATACACATGCAACAATGCGTCGTAGGCAGTGAGATTTTTGAGTTTAACAATAACATTAGATAAACGATTCTTACCGCCAAAGAGCATAACAAGTGACTCGATAGAGAACAATGTTCACGCAACGTTTTCGAAAACTTTTGCAAATTGCCGGACGCACCCGTGCCGTTCGTTTGTATTTCGTCGATAACAATGTGCTCTCTAACCTCTCAACGAGAGCCTCGAAATTTTCGGCGAATTCGAATGTTCCGTCGAGAAAGATTGTCGTTCCCATTGCCGACACGCAAAAATGGAAAGAGATTACCGAAAGACGGGGTACAATGATCTTCAGATCATGTTCCACACAGACCGATGATGATGCAAGTGAGCAAAACTTATCGGAAAATAGCCGAGCCCATAATGTATTAATGAATTCAGGCCTAACGAACTCTAAAACTTTCGGAGTTCCTATCAAACCGACGATCAAATTATCCGAGGATGAGATCGAACAAATTTTGCGCAAAGATTGGCAAAATTTCAGCGGCGAGGAAATTTTACAAGACTTTGAAAGACTTTCCAGTACGGTGAGCCTGGGAGGTGAGATACCCAATGAAAATGAGCTCGGAAATATATTGCATGTCCTGAGCAATAAATTGGGCAGTCTGGATGATGAAAGACTCTGTTTTGTATTCCAATGTTTGTGGCTCTGGGAACCTAGATTCTTAGCCAAAGTGGCAGTGTTCAAAAACTTTTGGCATGTGCTTGACGATGAGTGCAACAAAAGGTTGTCACGCTGGACCACTGACAAGATGATTCTGATGTGCGATTACTGGTATCGTATAAAACTGAGCAGGAAGGCTAATTTTACCATGGCTGTTGTGAAAAAGTTAGGCAAAAAGCCAAAGCATCTCAGTCCGGAACAATTCCTTCACTTTGTTTTCATATTGAACACGTGCCGTAAGTCTCCTATTAATATGTACGAAGTCGAGTATGCACTGGATGGTATACTTGAGAAATTCACAGTCAATCAACTTGGCATTGTGGCCATGGCTTTTTTCAAATGTCAAACGCCAGTAAGAGATTCCAAGATTATTTCTCGAATGCATCTGAAAATGATGGAAAACATGGAAGAATTGGAAGATTTTGCTGTAAGTGCACTTATGAAAATTACTCGGTAAGTTTTGATCAATATTTCTTGTATATCACGCATTAGTCATTTAAGGGGCTACATCTACCTACAGGCTCGAAAAAAATTGCCAAATTCCAATTTTCTTTCTTGGAAACAGATGATGAAAAAGGAATGCATTTTTTTAAACAAACAGGTACATATGAAGACAGCCTTAGAAAAAAAAATCACGAAAAATACAGGAAAACAACAAAAACATGGCTGCTGGCAGGTGATGAAATTTTTATTGTGACTTTTGGCAGTCACTCCCTGGCTTAAACGGCTCATCTGAAATCTAAAAACCAAATGGGTTATTCAAGTTAACAGTAAATACAAGTCATTGACAATCTTTGATTTGTCTAATCATTTTTTGTAACAATGTGGCGACGAATTGGAATTCGAGCATACAAACCTTGTGCAAAACGTTGTCATTTTTACCATAGCATTTAAAAATGAAGATCGATTTTAAAAAGGTGAGATTGTCAACAACCTTCAACTATTTCTCATTGTATCTCCTGTAAATTTGGAAACAATCCATTAAGTGGTTCTCGTGATGTCATATCCACGGACTTTGAAAATATTGTTTCGAGAAAAACGCGTTTAAAGTTGGAAGTATGATGCCGCTACCACTTGCCTGGCTGCTACAAACTGTAGCTCATTCAATTGAAAGAATATTTCGATGAAATTTTCAGGTAATATAGCTGAAAGGTGAGCCTATTGAATGAAAATAGTTTTGACAAATGCAATTTCTTGACACACCTAGGTAAATGTAGCCTGTTAAAACTATATTGGATTTATGAGAATACGTTTGACGCGTTAGAAATTAAATTTGAATTAATGCACATCAATAACAAGTGCATGCTAAATGATACAGTTGTATTTCATTTCTGTAGATATAGCGCAGGCCTCCAGGAGCTCAATATCTTTCAGGATCTTTTACATAAGTTGGAGCCGTTAGCTCCGCAGCTGTCCATCCCTTGTCTGACTAACGTAGCTCATGCAGCAGCCTATGTTCAATGCCTAAATTCGACATTGATGGCAACCACGATAGAGCGGTATAAGAAAAACCACTTTCTATTTTCAACAACAATTGGATCTGTCTTTATAAATCATTTGAACAATCCATAAACGTATTAATGTATTCATATCTGTAGATTCGAGAAACAGATCGATCTAGCAAGAATAAAAGATCTCGAAAGATTGAGCTGGGTACTCAATATATTCAACTGGGATCCTGAGACACCAATATTTCAGAAAATAGTCAACAGTCTGCGAGATCCAAAGCGTGAAATGGAAATTGTCCAGTAAGTTGGTACTTTTCAAATCTGGTTGAATTGAGCTGAACTAACCAGTAGGATATTCAATCACTAATTTTTTTTTGCAGATACCCAAGAGTCCTGCCAACTCTGTTGTGTCATCTGTCCTTTTCCAACGTTTTTCCTATCGATTTGATCAAACAATGTTTCGATCCGGAATTTTTGCATCGCGTCTATGACTATAATGCGTACAGAATCAGTTGGGACTTTTTCTCGTTAGAGAACAATATCAAACTCGATATGCCGGAATACGATGGACCATTTTTGAAACCAAATGTCCGCGACTTCCTGTCCAAGGTAAACCTTAAAATAAATCAAGAACAGACAGATTGAAAAGTATAAATAACTAACTAAGGATTTATCGTTTCTTCAGAGGTTCATAGCGTCCCAAATCATAACGAATGCGAATGTTCGACCTGCGGATCGATTTCTATTGGACGTAGTGCATGTATGCAAGGTAAGTTGTGGCTGTAAAAGCTCATCCCTCGATATTTCCAACCTAACAGTCTCTATCATATTGTTTTTCGTTGGTCCTTTTTTCAATTACAATCGCAAACGAAATACGTTTTCTCGAATTTATAACGCTAATCTAAACTATGCACATGTTCTTTGCAGTCTGTTCTGCCGTCGGTGGTCGTTGATCAAGTTTTGCCACATTATGTTAAGCCGGACATTATACTTTGTCTCAACGAGGCTAATGAACCAGTGGATCCGGAGCCCATACTTTCGAAAATAAATGCTGGCAGTATTAAATATGTGGCCCCAGAGGCAAAGAATCTCAAGTGGTTTGCTGTAGTCCTTGCAACGCAAAATCAAATGATTAAAGGTACCAATAGATACGTTGGTCCCATAAAATCCAAGGTCAGGCAGCTCGAAAAAATCGGTTATACTCCGATCGTTGTAAGTTAAAAAAATATTTCTTCTTCGTCTAGAGTCTGGCATTGATTAGAAAAATGAATGAAATGCTTTAGTAATATAATTTGTTTCAAAACATTGAAAGGAATAATTGTAAATGGCTTAGGGATGAATGGATATGGGTGAATGATGTAATATGGAGCAAAAAAAACTGGCGGAACATCGTCATTGACTACTTTTTTTAAATTGCAGGTGAGCATCACTGAATGGTTTTCATTATCGACGCTCGATGCAAAGGCAAATCACTTGAGCCAAAGATTGCGTCCCGTCATAGATCATAACGTATCGTCTGCGGCTCTTTAGTTCGATATCGTGAGTTATGTATTATATTCCGTTATAATACAATATTTGCCCAGCAAAAATGTAAATTACTGTTTATGAAGTACACAGCGAAGTCTTTGACGCCGCAAACTTTGTCTATTTAATTATCGCGTGGAGACACTGTCGCGTCTTTTGGTTATTCTGCTTTTCGCCGGCAGACAAGTCACCTTTTCGATGTACCGTACAAAGTGCGTCACTGAGAATTTATCACTACAAGTTCGTGCCGACGAAGTCTTTCTGGACAATAGAGCCGAATGCTTACATTGCCTCGTTAGATGGAATGCAGAAATTTTTTCGTGTATTCGTAGGTTACGAAGAGCGCGGCTGTCGCTGGCATAGTCCTGATTATCGTCGGTTTGAGGCCGTTGTACAACGCACCTATACCCTCCTTTCTCGCGATATCTCTCATCATTACCATCGCTGGTGTTCTCAAATTTTGCACCTGCGCAAAAATTTCATTCGATTTGGCAATGTTGAGCCGGTTATGGAGATACTTTTCAAACGAAGGACTGAAGTGAACTCACTTGAATTCTACTTTTGACCACATCAGCTGGAAAAATGACGAGCCACAATACACTACCACCAACGGCACCCGCGACCATTGTTCTTTGCCAACCAATGTCGTCCCTGCTTTGTCCCGGTTTCGCGAGGAGTTCTCTCGTTGCCTCGTAACTGCCGAAGAAGAAGAAGTAGCCGGGCATTTCCCGGGCTATCGTCGAGGATAGCCCTCTGAACAGACCAGTGGCTCCGTTTTGACGTATAATGTTTCTCGTCAATGCCCACGGTCCAATGTGTTTCTAAAAAGGGCAATACGATATTTCAGATACGTTCAGTGAACATTTTTATATAATTTTACGGGCAATACATTTTTTTCTTTCAAAAACGTAGAAAGTCACGTTGACAAATCTAATCAACGCCGTTTTTGCGTGCAGGTCACCAGATTAACTAATAAACTTCAATGATAATTATGAAACGTATTGTTTTCGCTAACCACAGGCTCGCCGACAGCGGCGTTTTGCGATTGAACCTCTCGCATCGCCTGCAAACGACATTTTACGAGTTCGGTAGGGCACAGCGTTAGAGATGAGAAGAAAGCGGCGAAAAAGCCCGCGCAGGCGTTTCCAAAGCTGCTCATATCTTCCACCTTTTCCTTTCCTGAACATTGTAAGAGACATAAAGAGGCTTCTCGCGTTTTAGTGTATTTATAAGTACAGGGTGCGCCAGAGAAACTTACTTATTTGAAAGGTCAATAAAAACAAAAGTACTTCAATTATTGTTTTAAATTTTTTTTTATTTGAGAATACAATATCCCAATTTTTTTTTCATGTGGTCTTGAAAATGACCGGATAAATGGCGACCCCCATTGCGCATACACTGATGAAGTCGATTTTTGAAATTCGTATCCACTCTTTGCAGCATATCAATCGGTATGTTGGCAATGGCGTCGCGAATGTTGTTCTTGAGGTGTGCTATGGTCCGTGGTCGATCGACATAAACCAGAGATTTCAAATAACTCCATAAAAAGAAATCGCATGGAGTCAAATCTGGAGAGCGTGCCGGCCATTGGAGATCGCCTCTGAGAGAGATGAAGCGGTCGGGGAAATGTTGTCGCAACAAATTCATTGGGCCTCGTGCTGTGTGTGGTGTGGCTCCATCTTGCTGAAACCACACGTTCCTAATGTTCATTTTTTCGAGTCTTGGAAGAAGAAATTCCTCGATCATGTTCCTGTAACGAGCTCCATTCACGGTAACTGCACGGTAACTCTCAGAGGCGATCTCCAATGGCCGGCACGCTCTCCAGATTTGACTCCATGCGATTTCTTTTTATGGGGTTATTTGAAATCTCTGGTTTATGTCGATCGACCACGGACCATAGCACACCTCAAGAACAACATTCACGACGCCATTGCCAACATACCGATTGATATGCTGCAAAGAGTGGATACGAATTTCAAAAATCGACTTCATCAGTGTATGCGCAATGGGGGTCGCCATTTATCCGATGTCATTTTCAAGACTACATGAAAAAAAATTGGGATATTGTATTCTCAAATAAAAAAAAATTACAAACAATAATTGAAGTACTTTTGTTTTTATTGACCTTTCAAATAAGTAAGTTTCTCTGGCGCACCCTGTATAAATGGTTACAAAGATTTATACCAAGCGCGCTTGCTAAGGCCTTTTGGCAGCCACCGTAGGCCACGAAAAGCACCGAATTTTCGGCAACATTGGCCACTACCGCTGGTAGTGTTCCAGCGTATAATCCTCGTGCTATTCCATCGGTTTTCAAAGTACGCACGAAACAGTCGATCATTCCCTTGTACAAGCTGGGAAATGTTTGCATTTTTACTTTAACGGTGTCCAATGGCTGTCCGACATAAGTAACTGCCACTCCACCTGCGAACGATGTCATTGAACAATGCTTTGAGAACTTTTTATCGTTTGTATTTCCATTCGTTACAAGTTAGATGCTTCGTGAGAGCAGTGTTTGCGAAATCGAAATTTGGACATTTTCCGACGACTTTCCGCACGAGATGATGATGATGATAGAAAGCTCATTCTGAGAAGTATGAGACGGATGGACGCGTTTCTAGATAATCGACTGTGAGAGAGATAGATACGCCGCTCGTGATGCATCCTCTTAATAGTGTGGTAGACTTATTTTTATCAAGAGCGAGACTTCGACCTGTGTGTTCTGGTTTGTACCAAAGGCACACAAACAAGGGCTTAGTGCGATCAGATAGCGGAGTTTAACTCCAATGACTGATAATGCACGTTGTTCGGATTGCACAGGATGGCTTGGACAACACCGATTTTACGGTCATTCATCAAACGTCGATGTCCTTATGGAGTTTCGGGACAAATGACGAAATGTTATCATTTGCTAGAAATTCATACAGTAAATTACTTTGTCATTTGCTGAATGCACTCTCCAGATTTAAAATCGATCATCTACGTCGCTTCTATAAAAATTTACAATTGAACAACACTTTGTAACATAAGGAGACGCCTAAGATCAGATAACATAAGGAGTACATTATGACACCGATGACAAAATTGTCATAACGTATTGAGTGATTTGACGGCTTTTACATATCATTTTAAACATGTTTTCACACTTCTTAATGCGTAAAACTGCCATCCAGCGATAAGCGTAGGCATCTCCCTATGTTGAAAAGTTTTTTTTTTCAATTATACATTTTAGAGAAACGGTGTAGACGATCGATTCAAAATTTGGACGGTACATTCAGTAAATGACAAAAAATTTACTGTATAAATTTAAATCAAATGGTAATGTTTTGTCAATTGTCCCGAAACTTCTTAATGTACGCTGATCAGAATTTTTTAATTTTGCCCATGAACTTCTTTCCAATGGACAAAATCCTACTTTCTTACCGAGTTGTTTCATTTATTTAACAAAAATAATATGAAAAAAAAATATTTTCCCATAATTCTATGATTGATATATTAAATCGAATGTTTCGAAAACTAGCATGGATTTATTAAATTTTCGAATGTATCAACGTGATGAAAAAACGACAGGACTTGAAATGTCCAGATTTGCAGACGGAAGGTACCGGAAAAACGTTTACGGACGAAGTGTTAAAAGATCGTATTTGGTACCCGTCGTTACTTTAAATGCAAATGAAACAATACGAAGTATTATTGTAAGCTGTATATCATAAAGTCGAAAGAAACCAATATATGCGTGGGAGAAACCACTTTACTGAATAAATAGCCATTCGGCTTAAAAGTGTACCCGAAAATAGCCGTTATACCAAGTTGCGTTTTTATCATTGATAACGCAATAGCAAATAGTGCGCATAGACTAATGATCCTCCGGCAATTGTTTTACAATGTGGTGCAAGCTACTAGTTGCGTAAGATCTCCGAAAACCTTTTTTCCAAAAGATTTGACGAACGCTGCGGTTAAAAAATGTGCATCTTCATATATGCGCGGGTACGTTATTATTAATTTATGAAAATGAATTCGGTATGCGATAATCGATAGGTCTAGCAAATATCAGTGTTGTACATGCGAAACAGTCTCATCCAAAAGCAAATATACGTCCAAGTTTTTAAGGAGGTTGGAGCGGTCCAATTGAATCGAACGATGCTTTGTGATTTTTTTTCCCAATGAACCTCAACGTTATACGAATAAATCTATACGAGCTATAGATTTATTCTGTACATGCTAATTTTTGGTAAAATATACAATTAAAGAGCAACATAATGCATTATTATAATTTTATTACGTGAATGAAAAAAACTTTTGTGTTACTATCAACTTGAAAAAGTATAACATTACCGATGATTATTACGAAAAAACTGCGTCAGTTTTTTTACAGAATACAGTGTTCACAGCGTTGCCAACTCGTCCGCGTCAAGTCATTCGGCCGATCACGTTTCGTCATGTATTTTATACTTTGGGCACTCATAAATTGAAAAGTTCATGGTTAAAAGTGATCATTTTTTTTCTCATGCAACCGTAAAACACTCATCTATCGTCCCACCGTTTTTCTGAGCTTCTGTCTCGTCATTTTTTCATTATCAACAGACATATAATATTCTCTGGTACTTGTCCTGTGAAGCGCGTGTCAACAGCGATTATCTCCATAACGCGATGGTCCACTTATTTCAAGTTTCATAAACGTACGCAGAATACCCTGGACAACGTTAATATTAAATTACTAAACCTTCCTCTGAACACCATTCATTACATATACTACCTAACAAGAGAACATGTTTGAAAACTAGTATAGCCAGTCTCCAAAATGTAATGGCCAGTTTCAAGGTATTAAGGAATTAACGAAATTCATTAAGGAATTAACGAAATTCAAGGTATTAAGGAATTAACTGATTTTCGTCTATAATCAAGTAAAAATACATCCCACTACACTGGTAAAATTTACAGCCGAGTTGCCGAACTTTCAACGAAAAATAACGACTCTCAAAAGCGTCTAATTTATACGGTGCTTTGTGGAGACGACACGCTAGCCACATTTCTATCTAATCATTTATATCCTCAATAACTCGGTATGCCTGATACAAGCTACTTACGCGTGTACAAAATCTAAAGATTCCGCAACGCCAATAAAAACGAGATCACCGAATGTTTAAACAAAATGTTAACGACAAAACTTAGAAATATGTGACTAGCAGAATAATTTGCGTAGCCGCGACATATCAGACAAAATGCAGTCAAAATCTACAAAATTTGCGCGAAATTTGTTATCCCAGTTTATCATTTGGTATAATATTTGATTGCGACTTATTTTTATTAAGCGCCACTGTAATATACCAATGATTCGGAAGGGCTCTCCTTATGCCCTTGCAAAATACGGCCCACCGCTAGAGGGATACCTTAAGGGCTACTGTGAAAATAACGAACGCTCGTTCGGGGCTTTAGGCAACTTAGATTGAAGAGGAAGATCCAACGGATTGACTCCAAATTTCGTTCACTCATTCACTGTAATAGTAGTTCAATCCCGGACGTCGTTTTTCATAACCTTTTTTGTCGATAATTATTGACAAAAATGATGGCATTTTTTCTCGAAAAATTATTGCATTTTTATTTAAGTTATTAGGATTAAACAAATTTTATCTATTTTAAGAAAAAAAACTCGTTTTTCGTTTCAAATCGACCGGGTAGCAAAATACATACAAATAAATGTCCAAACGATTTTCCAATCTTATTCCTTCAAAATCAAGTTTTTTTGTTAATTCTCATTTTGAGGTCGCCACAGTAGCCTAATCCCTTGAGACCATTCATTTAGAGACTTTATTGTTCTTGAATATCAAAAAGAATTATCTTGCGAAATTAATAATATCAAGCATCGCCACTTGACAAGCTTAATTCATCATTTCGTGAAAATGATAAGGTTCGTGTGTTTTCTCTGTTATAATCGCCTAACAATTCTAGAGACTGTATTAAAACCATACCACTCACGCTGATAACACAAAGTCTCAAAGATCGCATAATACGTCGAGGAGTCGTGAGATTTTTCGTCTTATCATTCGATTATAGAAAACAAAAAACTTAAATATTCTGGTTCTCGCAAATATCTTACGACACGTACCCGTCGAAAACTTTGTGCTAAATATGATTTTCAAAAAGCGCGGCATGTAATTGGTGACGGAATAGTGCATAGTCAATGATGAAAATCGTCAACGAATACATAATTACCTAGAGATCCCGAAATAAAGTCAATAAAGCCGGTCTTCAGATGTTTTAGACGGTCGTCCACGCACTGCAAAGCTTCCATCGTTTTGTATCTCACTTTTTCTATGGCTGGCACGAAATGTTAATATTTGGCGAATTCACAAACACCCTTACTATAAACGCATATCTTGTTTTTACGCCCTCGAGATTAGCACGTGCGCCGATCCGTCAGGCAATCGAGAGACTGGAAACATGTGGAGAAAAGTTACACCAATAGTGGCCTCACAAAACTGTCCAACTACTGGAGTCAATCGCATCACAAACTGACCAAATGAAATGTAACCATTGAAACGCATATACGATATATATATGCGTCATTTCATTCATGCCGTTGTACTCGGTCGGTATATAGAATAGTAAAAAGTTAAAAAACGACGGTCATATAAATATAATCCCAAAAATTGTAAGAACTGAATTACAATTGCAATTGTTTTGAGAAATTTTGGAATCGCGACACAAGCTCGGTCGATGCGGCGATACACCCCACCTTCTACTCCTACACACTGAAAATATTTCTTCGGCTATAAATGTATGCGAAGTAAAGGCCGAAAGAGATCTTCTGCATAGAATCAAAAACGAGAGAGCTCGGGATTCAGGTGTTTCGGTTCTCGAACAAAATTATATTTTTCATTTGCCCATATACAATTCTCTTATGTATCGTATGACACAAGTCTCCCTAAGCTGAAGTGATACTTTGAGATTTATGTTATGCTTTAATAGAGGAGACGTATTACTTTGCAATCGCATAAATTAATTACATCATCGATCGGTAAGTGGAAAAAAGATGTACCTTTGTCATTTGGACGTATAACCTGGCAAGAATAAATGACAGCATCGGTGGTGACTTCAGGATCTTGTTTATATGCACACACTTAATCTTGCATCGCAGGAAATTTTGCTCACGATAAATAATAGAGTTTGGATACAAGTAAACATAACCTCAAAATAATCACCGTGTCGTCTGCTCCGAAATATCGTTTTTAGCTTTGTTCTCTACCTTACACTTTTTGGCATCGTTTTTATTAGCAGTCCGCCTGCCGAGAGAAACAAAGATCATATTTAATATAAATCGCCTTGTATAGCTTCCGGTAGACTTTTATTTAATGAGAAAGATCTGTACAAACAGGATATGGGCCAAACACTAACAACAGCGACAGTCAGTGCGGCAGATGTGATTGTACCGGTTCCTAACAAAGTGTTAGAAAAACCAAAGGCTCATGTGCATGAAACGTTTGAGGGAGAACCTCCACCGGAATGTCCGATGCACAAACCAAAGGAAAAAAAGCCAGTCAATTACAGCGAATGTCCAATCGACCACATGGACGCAAAGGATATAAACCCGTTGAATATGGTGAGGAAGATCACGCGGCTATTAAAATGTCCATTAGATATAGAAATGACGGCAAATATTCGGAAGCGTCACTTCTGCTAAAAAAAGGCTGCAAGTTTTTTTATCAATTCTTTATGATTATAAAACCTCACATTAAGTTATATTTTAATGGCGCATAATGTTTTTAATGCATTCACAGTTTTTTTCACTTTAATTTTTCATCGATGCAATTCCATTTTCAACTTTCGAACAAGCTCTCAAGCAATTCTTATTAGATGTGGCTAACATGTAAAGATGCAAATAGAATATGCAAATAGGTCACCAATATACTGGGCAACACAAAAGTAAACACTAATATACAATGGGATGTACTGGTTGTACAATAAGTCTTGTAGACGCGTGTAGTTTATTTAAAAATTGTACCGATAGTATAGAATTTTTGCGGAAACACGGAATACTTTCACACGAAATAAAATGGTCGCAGTGTGGAGAGAGTGTTGCAATAAATGAAAAAACCTTGCAGTGGTGATGCCAATGGGTTGAAAAAGGGAGAAAGAATAAAAAATAATAAGGAAAAAGTGTCGAAAGATCGACGAATAAAAATCTTTAAAAAAAGATGCATTGAAATTGTTTTTGTTGATGCGCTGCCATAATAATATTAAATATGATGTTTTTTAACTGTAAGAACCCACACAAAAAAAATCAGCTCACTTCTGACAGGAGTGACACTTCCAAATATTTACCGAAATTACTTTAGCCAACTCAGTGAAAAATGTTACCTCAGTAATGACGCAATATTGAGTAACTTTGTTCCACTGGTCTGTTTATTAAACAGACTTTTTATAAATATTAAGGAATAGACTACTCAAAAATCAGGCTTATTTAGAAAAATCAATATTGAAGGAATAAGTAAAATGATTAAAAAATCGTTTGGACATTTATAAATATGTACATTAAGAAAATTGTTAACCAAATTTTATTTATTAATCATTTGAAAAGTTATAAATAGTCTCGTGAAGGACCTTTGAACGTGAGGGGTTCAACAGTGTACCAGATTTAGCCTACCCGGTTGATCCGAAAGAAAAAAAAAACAGTTTTTTTCTCCAAATCGATAATAGTGGTTAAGACTTGACCGACATTTTTTGTTATCATGTTTCAAGCATTAAAAAAATGTTTTTTTCTCGTTTTTTTCGAGGTAAAATGACATTAGTGTTATTCGCTATAAAAAAAAAATGTAAAGAAGAAAAACGTTGGTCAAGACTAAACTACAATTATACCGAATAGGTGTACCAAAATTCATGTCAATCTATTCAAAAGATGTCGACAAATCATGTACACTGTTTTAACAAACATAGTTTCGAGAACTACGCGTTTAAAGTTTTACTAGCAGTTATTCTGTTGCAATCGTAAGTTAACCTTCAATTTTCGATGCCTGCATCATACGTTGGACCTTCCCCTTCAGTTTGAGTTGCTTCAAGCGACGAACGATTTTTTTTAGTCGTCATAGTAGCCGCGAAGTCTTGTAATATTAAACTATTGAACAATTGTTTTCTAGATGTTACTCTGAAAAAACTATTTTTCAGATGCCTCCTGCGAATCAATCACCTGCACCTGATCAACCTTTCCCTCTGCCAACCGACAGACAAATATCGTCAATACCCAAACCTACAGGTGATGGAGAATTCTGGGTTTATCCGTCTCAGCAGATGTTCTGGAACGCAATGTTGAGGAAAGGATGGCGTTGGAAAAAGGATGACATCCGACAAAAGGATATGGACGATATAATTAAGATTCACAACGCCAATAACGAACAGGCTTGGAAGGAGGTCCTCAAGTGGGAGGCCCTCCACGCTAGGGAATGCGGTAATCCGAAACTCAAGAGTTTCGGTGGCAAGGCTAAAGACTTTTCACCGCGTGCTCGGATCCGCAGCTGGATGGGGTAAGATTATACTTGAAGAAACATTTTTCCACACGAAAAGAAATATCTTATGTACAGTGTTTTTGAGAGGCATCCTGACACTACGCATAGGGTTCGGCACTTGCATCATAGGGACAGTGTAGCGCTACTTTCTGACGCTTCGTTTTCTCTCAATTTGTTAGATTTGTTCAGATTGTAATGGATTTGCGGAGGTTTTTTGAGTTGTGATGAAATTAAAAAATTGCGCTATGCAGCCACTCTCATAACTTGCATTCGAGAAGTAATAGTCCCGTGCTGGGATAGAATCTCATATTGGGAAATTTAAGTTGTAAAAAAATTATTGAAATTTATTGAATGTTAATAATTAGTACCTCGAAACAAACCAAAAACAATGTGCAACGAATTTTTTAACAGATTTCTTATAACATGAAATGACGGCATGACAGCAGTCGGTCCAAAGCCATCTTTTTCGTTGAAGCGTTCTGTTGTCGAATATTTACAGTTCAGAATTAAACCTGCAAAAAATACCACAGCGTTTTTAGTGTAGATATAAAATAAAGAAGTTGCGAGAACTTTAAAATACAAAAACGATTTTTTCAGCAATAACGCACTCTTTTAATTGCATTGTTTTTTTTCAAAACAAACTTAATTCACAATTCAAAACAAAGTTAATTGCAAAACGATCGGTCGATATTTTGTGGAAGTCTTTGGTACTTCCGTAGTGTTTTAGATCTTCATTAAGAAACGTTTTGAGATATTGCTCCAGATTCAATCCTAAATATCGGCAAAATTCTGCAGAGGGTCTTAACACGATTTTATGCATATTTTATGGAATCAATTGTAAATTATCGATCAAGTTCGTTAGTTGCAACTTCTAATTTCCCGTTATTAAAGTTCTGTCGTAATGGTTTTCTCATTACGTCGTTGGGACGATGCTAAGGTGCATTTTTAACGCAACAGCTTTATAGAACTACGTAATACAGGAACTCCGATAGCGACGTAGGAACCTCCGTCTTTTGTGTCTCCATATAAAGAGCATCCGAACCTAAATTCGTCCGGTACGACCAGATCCTGCCTAATCCATCACCCTCTTTATCCTCTCCACGTTGCCACGTTTGTGCAAGGCAATTTCCCGATACCAATTGCCCAAATCGACAATTTCTCAAATACAAGTTACCGAATAAACAATTTCACGGATACAATATCCCGAATGAACAATTCCTGAAATGGGCAATTTCCCGAATGAACAATTCCTCGATTCCGGATGGAGGCCGTGTTGAGAATCAGCGTTGTGCCGACGTTTCGCAAACGTTACAGTCTGCATCATCAGGGCTGAGAGCTCCGATACTGAAGCTCCCGTGTCTCAGGCATTCCTTATATACTTGCAGTCATCGTTCCAGATCACTGCACCAGCCAATCAGATGTTTTAATTGATCGGCCGGTCAATTAAAAAACCGGGAGGACGGTGTGCCAAATGGGATTGACGTGATATCCACCATCTCTGTTTAGATTGTCCGGATGTTTTCGGATTTCCAAGCCTTCTCGGTGTTTCCTAGAAAAATAGCTGTTTGATGGGGCCAGACTTTGGGCTTTATCGAACTGAATGGCATGACCAGTTTCCATCCAATGCTCGGCCAGGGCTGATTGTCCAATGTGGCCATATTTGATACACCGTTGATGTTCTTTGATCCGTGTACTGATCTTCCTCCCGGTTTCTCCTATGTACACTTTACCGCATGAGCAGGGTATCTTGTACACTCCTGGTGCACTTAATGGTGGTCTTTGGTCTTTTGCACTCGGAACCACTTGTGCTAGCTTCTTCTGAGGTTTGAAGATGACTCGCACGTTATGTTTCCCAAGGACCCTGCCTATGCGATCGGTTATGCCCTGAAGGTATGGAAGGGAAGTTGTTGCTATTATTTGTCCTTCATTCTCCCCTTCAGGTTCTGTTACCGTTTTCGGATCGGCTATTTTTCTTCTTAGTTGTTTGATCGTTCTTCGAGCTTTTGACCGAAAACAATCGGTCATAAGCTCTCTGGTCTACAGAGCTCTAGCGATCTCCGAACCGAACTCTCTCGAGGATGAACTAGAACACCTACGCAAAGCTTTAGGAGATAATGGCTACAAGCCAGGCAACATCGAAAGAACGATCAAACAACTAAGAAGAAAAATAGCCGATCCGAAAACGGTAACAGAACCTGAAGGGGAGAATGAAGGACAAATAATAGCAACAACTTCCCTTCCATACCTTCAGGGCATAACCGATCGCATAGGCAGGGTCCTTGGGAAACATAACGTGCGAGTCATCTTCAAACCTCAGAAGAAGCTAGCACAAGTGGTTCCGAGTGCAAAAGACCAAAGACCACCATTAAGTGCACCAGGAGTGTACAAGATACCCTGCTCATGCGGTAAAGTGTACATAGGAGAAACCGGGAGGAAGATCAGTACACGGATCAAAGAACATCAACGGTGTATCAAATATGGCCACATTGGACAATCAGCCCTGGCCGAGCATTGGATGGAAACTGGTCATGCCATTCAGTTCGATAAAGCCCAAAGTCTGGCCCCATCAAACAGCTATTTTTCTAGGAAACACCGAGAAGGCTTGGAAATCCGAAAACATCCGGACAATCTAAACAGAGATGGTGGATATCACGTCAATCCCATTTGGCACACCGTCCTCCCGGTTTTTTAATTGACCGGCCGATCAATTAAAACATCTGATTGGCTGGTGCAGTGATCTGGAACGATGACTGCAAGTATATAAGGAATGCCTGAGACACGGGAGCTTCAGTATCGGAGCTCTCAGCCCTGATGATGCAGACTGTAACGTTTGCGAAACGTCGGCACAACGCTGATTCTCAACACGGCCTCCATCCGGAAGCCACATACTCTTCAAATTACATAAAGAGCCGTGAGAGCCTTAAAACTAAAATTCCTCGATTGCACAATTACCCGAGAGAACAATTCCTCGAATGAAACATTTTCCCAACAAATATTTTCGACGATTTTTTTCGGAAAACCAATTTTCTCGGGGCCAATTTTCCTTCCATTAATTTCGGCATTAGCCGGCGCCAAAAATATACGGTCCAACACCTAGCATAACTCCGAACCAACGACGTAGACGTGGTGGGTTCCAACGCCTCTTCCTTTTTCTCTAAACATTTTTTTTTATTAAATTTTATTTTATATATTTATATTTAACCCAAACAAACCTAAACAAAAAATTTGTCCATTCGGGAAATTGTCCGCTTGATAAACTGTGTTCGGGAAATTGTATTAGAGAAATTGTTATCGAAGAATTTTTCGCAAACGCCTACCCAAACTACAAGGCCGCTCCAAGCTGCGCGGTACAGTATCGTTCTCTGGTTGAACGCAACAAAGGTGCATAGCATAGTTTTGGCATTACTTTGGTGTCATTCGGCTATTCGGGTTGCCTACTTTTTCTTAACTATATATTCGCTACTTAACGAGCGTTAACAACGCTCGTTTAATTCGTTTGTTTATATAAATTATGCATGTTCGTGAAGAATTGTGTCCACTTCGCGATGGCATAATGACGAAATTAACCATATGTTGAATCAGATACGAGTTGCCGTTCGATCGACACGACTGGATCGTGGATAGGTGCGGCAAGGAGGTCAGATACGTGATCGACTATTACGACGGTGGTGCGGTCGATGAGAAGTACAAATTTGCCCTTTTGGATGTCCGGCCCGCAATGGACTCGTTTGGCAATATCTGGGATAGGATGAAAGTCACATGGTGGCGCTGGAGATTCAGCCACGAAACGACTGAACGTTCTCAGCCTGCCTCGGCCTCATAATTCTCGCGAATAATTAGGTTCCAAAAAAACAAAAACACCAATTACTCGTTATGATACGTAGTATTCACCGTCTCATCTACATATACTCGTACTGTAATTTACCTGTTAATAAAAAGTGCTCATAAGAAGAACGGATGAATTCCTCAAGCGAACAATTCGTGAATTGCCCTCATCGCCAAAGTGAAATTCGGAGAACGAACGCGTCTTCTTTCGTATGAAAATTATAGTGGTGTCTCCGAATGAATTCATTGCTGGATGAATCATACTCATACGAACGAAAATATAGAAACACACGCCATTTTTCGTGTGCGTACTGGGCATACGGCATAAAATTGCCGCAAGCATACTCGACTCATGATTCGACAAAGTAATCCTTTATAAAACAAATTATTTCAACTTCGACCAAATTTTAATGACTATTTTTCTGTATGGATTGTTGCATTTTTACATTGTATCGGATACGGGTGACTTATTCATTCAGAAATCGTGGGTGAAGTGTTTGAAGGTGTGTGTATCGAATAGTTGCCGAGTTCCTTCTTGGATGTAGAAAAATGCGTTTGCCCGGAACTATATATTGCATATACTTTATTCAACAAAACTTTTCGCAATTATCGACGGCTTGCGAATCGTTTGGCCCACGTATAAGCAATTTCAATTCAACAATATCTATACACTTTCAACCATTAATCATTTTCGTACGTTCCTCGTGTTATTAAGTCGGTTCGCAGAATGTTTATATAGCAACGAACGTTCGACGCTCGTGTCAAATCGAAAAATTCTAAAATATGTACATGCACGACGATTCCCGGATAATTTCATGCGATAGCTGCGCTGAACCTCGTACATTCGGCACGGTTCTTGATCCGTGAATCAAAGTGGGACATTGTTCTGATTTCTCGTTTCTACACTCCGTCGAGTATACGCTCGGTGTTTATCTACGTTAGTCGTTGCGCATTACAAGAATCATTGTTGGTATTCTCTTTGCCAAAGGATGCCGAGACAAAAAGAAAAAAAAATGAAAATTAAATTAGAAAGAGAACATGTAACGTAAAAAAATTGAATTCCGGTTTTAAATTGGAAAATTTGGCAAAAAACCGAGACAACCCACGGCGTCACAGTAACACGGCGTATCGCTTGTATCGGCCAAAGATTTGTTCAGCCCACCAGCATAATCGAACGTTATTTCTTCGTTGATGTTGATGTCCCTAAGAGCGAATAGACACAGTCTCGGTACGTTACTTTCTACTCTCACCGGTACGAGGGTAGCGTTAGGTCGGCAACTGTGATTGCAGTAACGTCCAACGTTACCGAAATACTTTGGATCGATGCAGGTGACAATTTTCCGCTCGCCAACGTGTTCCGTAACAACGAGAATGTAATTCATGAGGCAATCGCGTTTGTTGTTCTCGGCGCGACGTCTCGCTTCGTCAATACCGATCACCTCACCGGCGTATTCGCAAATGAAGCGATTCTTTGATATTCGCCTTGTCGTGCGTAGACCAAGACCCTTATTCGCGGTAACAATTACCTCGAGACAATTCAACGGGCCACGTTGAACCAGTTTGTTGGGACAATTATTGTCGCACGTACAACAGGAATTACACTCGATTATGACTCCTGACAATTTGTCCATATTCAAACGTTGCTCGTGATAATTTGGTAGACCACGCGTGCACGCGCAATAGGACAGACAATTATTTTCGAAGCAACCGCAACCGACGCAAAACTCCGATTCGAAATCGTCAACGTCGATACCCGGTCCTGGGATATTGTTAGCTACGTACATAACATCGACGGTCGTATGTTCGTATTCGTCCGGACGATACGAACCTTCCATTGTTCTGTTCGCGAAGTGTCAAAGCTCTATACTGAGGAGGATTGCAGCTAAACTCTATTCGAGAGACAGAGGTTCAAGGGGAAAAACAGTGAGCGTAATAAAAATAAACGAAAAAATTCAAATTCTTTCCGTTTTAAGGAAATACAAAAAAAAAAACTTCTCTTAACAATTGGTGAAAGCGATCCGAGCGTTTTCCCGTGGGGCATCTCACGGTCTACCCTATCGTCTAACACTGACCTTCAAAAGTCCCTCGACCGATGACTTAATAGACTGTACAGTTAAACCGGACGGCAGTGGAATGATTTTGTAGCCTACGTATAGTACGGCACCTATCAGTGATGCTTTTATCGTTACGCGAAGTATCTTACTTGACAATGATGGCGGTGGTATTCTAAGGAGATAAAAAACATTCATTAACCACGGAAAGAATCTTACGCCTAAACAAAAAATTAGCTGATTGAAAGGAAATTCTGTTTGGTGATGCGTTCTATGTTATTTCCGATACAATAGAAATCATCTTGGAAATCATCTCAGCAATTTTTACGGTCCACAGTGACGGTGCCAAATAGTATGAATATTAGAAACGGAATAGCTGATCTCTTCAAAATATACGCAAAGTTTTATGACCTCGTAATATGGGGAAAAAAGGACACGTGATTTATCCGCCAACCTAAAATGTGCCACCCTAAGTAGGTCAAAATGAAAGAGAAATACGAACCTCATAATGGGTTGAATTTCAGACGGTTGGACTTTTCCCCAATGTTCGATAATGCCCCGCATGTGTCCGATACCAACGACGCCAACAACCCTCGTTGGTTGCCAGCCGGTGGCTGTCCGTTGCGGCATACACGCGAGCTGTAGCGAGTGAGTGAGATACAGATCGCGCTCCTTTACAAAAACCTCACCCAGCGCCGGATATTTGCCCGCTAACTCGGCAAGCATCTCCTCGAGCATGTCACGACGTTTACAGCGCTCAACCTCTTCCTTGCTTATTGGGTCCCTCGCGGTCAACAGATTCCAGCCTAATTTAATCGTTTGCCACCACCCGAGCGAGCTCAGAGCACGTTGGAGCGTTATATTTATCGGCCTGTCCCCAAGATGTACCAGACAATTTGGAATCTTTTTTGCCTACAGTGTCAAAGTGCAGATATCGGTAGTACGAGACAGAGAGAAGCAGTCACAAATAAACAGAACCTTATCGGCGAAAGACATTTTTCAAACTTACTTCTCAAACCTACTTTTTCGCATTTACTGCTATCTGATATGTCAATTTTTTAAGACCAATTAACTTCTACGTACTCACAATCAGAGCAAGAATAATATCTTTCAAATATGATTGTTAAATGGACTTTTCACATGTTCAATAATAATGAGGCAGGCGTTACCTCGTCGAATGCCCGTCGAAATTCACCACCAGGGGCCATTCCCAATTCTCTCGTTAGATGAGCCGATGTGTTCAGCAGTAGAATGTACAAGAGGCCATTGAATGGACCATTCTCTTGAATCATGCTGCGTATTACTTCTATCTCAAAGCGAACAAAAACAGAGAAAACTACATTAACAACTTCCATCCTGTATTTTCACAGTAGCTATGGATCTATTGCTAAAAAATTACCGAACACTCCTTAGAAACAGATCTCGATTTGGTAAAAAATTATTTTGAAAGTTGCACAAAATCGGAGTGATCTACAACGCGTGTGTCGGTTAAATGTCTAAGAAGATAAAAACTCTTTCAGCATGTGATGAATTAGTTCAACGATACTGTCGAAGTGTCGAAGGTAATTACTGAGCTATGTAAACATAACGGTCTAGATAGACGATGTAAATATGGCAATAACAGTTGTACACATGGAGTAGTATGGCACTTACGGAAGGAAAGATTTTCAGCTTCTTGGAGGATCGTTTTCTCATCTAACTGCATTATGTGAATCCGAGCTTTGCACAATTCCACCATAATAATGTGTGGCTGAACAGCTTGGATAACCTGTATCGAAAAAAGAGAGAGAGAGATGTATAGAGCACTTTGAATATTCAAGACTTTGTTTAATGTTAAGAATTTAACCGATGCATATAGGAAATAGGAAGGTTGTATTTTGTTCTCATTTTTTTATAGGTCAATTTAATAATGAATCGATATAAAAATGCAGGAACTATTTGTACAAACCTCATTGCATGCAATTGAAATCTATGTTTGCTTACATTAGGATTTATCTCACTACGAATTGGCAATACGTATGTTTTTTTTTTTTTTTTTTTTCATTTTATCGAATTGTGCATAATTACATTGGACACATCGTTCTGGCTTTCCATGCTAAAATGTGCTGTCCCAACGAGATACAGTTTACCACCATCAGGGGTAGTCAGAAGAGTCACTGTGTCTGGCAACCTGTCGTCTATACTGGGATCGTATGCCCGGGGGATTGTAGTTTCTATGGAAACAGCTGCGTCACTGTCATTACCCTCGTCATCGGAATCCAGTCCAGAACCTATACTTTCTGTAAAAAGCACAATCCCACAAACATCATTGTCAACTTATCAATCCAAAAGGGCACAGAACTCATGTTGGGTCGCCGGCTCTTCAATATTTTAAGTGCGTAAGCTGTGAGCATCGTTAAAACTGTTTTTTCAATCGTCGAAATGGAATGTTCGGTTTACTGGCTAGCTGCATGTGTTACATGTCGCATGTCCGTCACATCCTTATCATGGCATTACACATAGGATAAAATATATTAGCATAATACCGTGTTTCCTCCTCATTTTACGTTTGTTTCTATAGTACGACGGCATCGTGATGAAAAATACTTTGATATGTGACAGAACCTCGATTGTACAGCCAGAACACAAAAGTTGGACTGGTAAATCATTGATTTTACTAATGCGCTTAGCGATTGACCAAGGTGGGGGTTGTGAAACCTTACGACATATTTCTCTGGCAATAGTTTTCTCCTACAGTTGGGCGAGCTGTGCGACTGTATGCAGATAGATACTTACGATTATCATCCGTATGGTCGAGCGAACCTATTTCACTGTCCGAAGTTTTGGTTCTGTTGTGTTTCTGAGGTAAAGCATCATCGTCACTCTTGTCCAACTTTACAGCGATCATGGGAGACTTTGATTCTCCGTTGGTAGGTAATATTCTCTTCTCACTGGATTCGTTTTCCAGGAGATTCTTGGTGATGCTATCAATTTTATCGGCATCAATATTTATACTTTGTTTACCAGTGATATCAAAGTGCTTGTCTTCGGCTGACAAACTGGTGTTCTGTTCGGACAAATTATCCACTGAATGCAACGGCAGTCTATCGTATTCGGATGTCATTCTGTTATACTGAAGACAAAATGGAAATAACAATTGTGGTTTGTAAAATACTTCAAATGAGAATTGATTTTATTTTCGATTGTTTCAAACCCATTTGATGAATAATAAATTGCGCACGTTTCGAAACTCGCCATATTTTTTCTTACAGTGGATGGACAAAGCGACAAAAAAAAACAATGTGTAACGAAAACACGTTACGTACATGACTCACGTTCCTGGGGGATCCGGAAATATGATATTGGTCGAAGGGAGCAAAAAAAAACCTCAAAAGCTTGAAAGATATTCGTTGTCGACCGAATGATAAATTTGTACAAAAAATATAACTAAAATGTACCCTCAACAGAATTGAAACGGTAAAATATGGGAGGAAAAAAAATCGTGTGGATACTAGCACACGTCAGCTCACATTCCCCGAACGTTAGTGCCGGAGCCACATACGCCATCTCTAGTCCCCTCGCTTTTAGGCTATGTTGCATTTCATGTGCGCGGGTTTATGTTCCGACCGAAAATTGTCTTGCGATTCTCTTTGCTGATCGATTATGGAACAACAAACACCGTATACATAGTTTTAAATAGTGGAAAAAATGCAAATAAACGGAGAAAAATGATTTTTATAGATTGAAGTATTTTGATTCCATAATCTTCGTCACCATATTCGCTTGTCCGAATTTCGTAGCGCGTATTATAAGAAATCACATTTTGCGAAATCCAGAAACTGTTGTACTTATGTATGAATTAAATATAGTGTATGTTCGATAGTTGGAAAAATGTCATTTCTTGTTTTGCATTGTGTAATTTGGTATTCGATTGAAACGTAGCAGGATTAAAGTTACGGGTGGTTGAAACTTTATAGTCTTTAGTCAGTTGTTCCGAACAACGCGGCTTCAGCTTATGAACAGAAACATCTTCTAACAATTTGACATGAAGTATTTTTATTTTTGGAGAGGTTTGGGTTGAAATTTATCATTGATTGTGGGAGCATTAGATAACTTTATTGCATGTCGTACTATTAATTTATACATTGATTGGTGATTTCAGAAACTGTTTTTTCTCAGGTTTACTGAGACTTTGCCTCACAATGCTGTTCTGAAAAGCTACTATACTTTTGGGTAATTGTACCCTCGGAGGCATAAGAGCTGCTGCCACATACCTTTTCTCTGTGTTTAAATAATTGAAAGTGGTACAAGCATGTCCGATTTGCAAAATTTCGATATTAGTGTTAATACTCTTAGCAAAAGCCTTTAGAGTTTTTAAGAACGGAGTTGAATTGTCGTACTTCTGATCAAGACCAATTATCAAAAGGTCCAACGTTGGTTCGAGCACCTTGAAGAGCGCCAAGGAATCCTCGTTTATCTCGTCGCTCGATCCTATGTGCCAACCCAAGATTGACTTTGGAAATATAATCATCGGACCCAGTATGGAAATGCCGTTGTTCAATTTAAATCCAGCCTTCAAAAGGAAAACGGGAGTTAGCGCGTTTGTTTGCAGCATGTGTTGTTTTCTTTTGATTTTGAGAAAAATTCACAATACTCACAGTAGAAATACCGTCAATCATTACCCCGTATTCCAGGTTGCTGTTCAATATTGTTAGCGTTGTTTTTCCATCGCCCTCGTACGTTTTGGTACCATCAAGAGCACATGATCGATGAAAACTCCTGTCGACACAAAGCTTGGTTCAACATGATATTACAGGATCGTTACGTTTATGCCGATACGTATTCATAAATTGTCGTAGAATCGAATTCCGCCACTCATTTGCAAGAGTACATTTGTAAGAGCACACACACACCTAATTAATTTGACTGAGCCCACGCCGACGAGTCTCGGTAAAAAGCTCGACATTTTTTCAATTGTTCTCTGTACAGCTATTTACTTGTCACATATTTTCATTGGGTTATGTCACCCAACCAGCGGCATTATCATTCGGATAGTTCGATGATAAGGTTATAGGGGTTATAGTTATGTGACCGTACTAAGCGCGGTCAAATAACCGAATCAAGGAACGTTTACCACCAATTCCCTAACGGGCTAAATGGGCCTAGGTGGGTAAAAAATTGAATTTTTCATAAATATTTTTATTCGATATCACCTTTTCTCTACATTCCCTGGAAATTTCATCGAAATATTCTTAAGTCAGTTACAGCTTCTAACAGTCGGCCGGGCGAGCGGTAGCAGGACCATACTTCAACCTTACGAGTTTTCTGAAACACGGTGTGACACAGTGTACATATTTCTGGTATGAGCAGCCAATTCGGGCAAAGGAATATACGGGAAACATGAGCACTGTGTCGTAGTTTGAAAACGCACACTAATTTCAGAACCGGTGGGCATGAAATTTCGAGAACCACTTGATGGATGGTTTCCCAATGTACAGGAGATACGATGAGAAACATTTAAATGTCCTTGACGATCTTCATTATTTAATAGTTACGTAAAATAACGACTTATTTCATAGATTTTGTATGCTCCAGTTACAATTCGTCGCCACGTCGTTAATAAAATGACTTGAAAAATCGATAATTGTTGACGACTCGTATTTATTGTTGACTCGAATAACCCGTTTGGTTTTAAATTTCAGGTGGGCATTACTACGAATTCAACTACCGGATTTGAAATTTTTATATAATTTTGACGAATACTTTTTGCGCCTATTGCCAAAATTTGAGCTATTTTGACCGTTTAGTTTTTTCGCAATAAAACTGCAAAGTCGAGCACTTTGAGTTACCGAAGCACGTCGTCTTATGGAGACGGTCAACCGGAAGTGCGGTGATCGTGGATTTTCTGCTCATGTATCCAACTAAACCCGTTGGAAAACTGAAATTCGATAGATTAGATATAATAGATATTGTAAAAAAATAAGAAAATCAATCTTGAAGAGTATATGGCTTCCGGATGGAGGCCGTGTTGAGAATCAGCGTTGTGCCTACGTTTCGCAAACGTTACAGTCTGCATCATCAGGGCTGAGAGCTCCGATACTGAAGCTCGCGTGTCTCAGGCATTCCTTATATAGTTGGAGTAATCGTTCCAGATCACTGCACCAACCAATCAGATGTTTTAATTGATCGGCCGGTCAATTAAAAAACCGGGAGGACGGTGTGCCAAATGGGATTGACGTGATATCCACCATCTCTGTTTAGATTGTCCGGATGTTTTCGGATTTCCAAGTCTTCTCGGTGTTTCCTAGAAAAATAGCTGTTTGATGGGGCCAGACTTTTTTAATTGACCGGCCGATCAATTAAAACATCTGATTGGCTGGTGCAGTGATCTGGAACGATGACTGCAACTATATAAGGAATGCCTGAGACACGGGAGCTTCAGTATCGGAGCTTTCAGCCCTGATGATGCAGACTGTAACGTTTGCGAAACGTCGGCACAACGCTGATTCTCAACACGGCCTCCATCCGGAAGCCACATACTCGTCAAATTACATAAAGAGCCGTGAAAGCCTTAAAACTAAAATAAAACGCCTACACGGAGAGGCTATTTCGGGTTCTGTTTACACCTTTTCCAAACTCAGGAAAACTCTGCACATCCAACTGTGCTCGTTAACATTCCTAAAAAGGTGCCGTGACCATCAAGTGGTACCGAAATGTTTTCAATTAAAAAACCCCTTTCCATCAAAACAAGCCAAGACTATCCTCCACCGGGCCTCGCTGAGACTGGTAAAGGAGAGGATATCTGTCACCAAAAAGCTTTTGGACCAAAATTCCCAAAAACTCCTTAAACTTTACCTACGCCTATCTGACTGTTTGGAACAGCTGTGGGAAGATCTTGACCGTGTCACACACGAACAAGCCCTCTACTGTGCAGACCTGAGGTCCAGGAATCAAATAGAGAAATTCAGGAAACTATGCCCACAGACGAAACAACCCATCCTAACCCACACAGTAAAAAACCTAAGCAACCATCCACTCTCCGCAGCTGAAACATCAGTCCTCGCAAAAGGGCACAATTTCGCCATCACACCGACATACATTCCAACCAGAGAAATCATTAGCCAGGTGGAAACTGCCATCTACCGTCTCCCACCTGATACTAGCAACGACATCAGGAAACGCATAACCAATATTCTACACAAAGCAAAACCCCCTCAGCAGAACATCACAAAGGAAGAACACCTTGCTCTTCAAAATTTGAAGAAAAACAAGGACATCGTAGTACTACCAGCTGATAAAGGGAATGCTACTGTTATCATGGACAGAACGGACTACTGCAGGAAAATGATGAACCTGCTCGAGGACACCAACACGTACAAGAAACTACCACGTGACCCAACATCAAGCGTAGAAAAGAAAACAACGACATTTCTAAAGAAGGCTGGCCTGTCGGAGAACCTTATCAAAATCCTTACACCCAAGGAATCCCTACCACCCAGGCTTTACGGTCTGCCAAAAATACACAAAAACAACATCCCACTAAGGCCCATCGTTAGCAACATAGGCAGCCCTACATATCATTTGGCACGTTTTCTTTGCAAACCCTTGCAGGAACTCGTAGGCCTCAACAACTCCTATATCCAAAACTCTCGGGAATTTGTGAATAAGATCCAGTCCATCAAGGTACAACCAGAAGACATTCTAGTAAGTTTCGATGTTGTATCGTTGTTCACAAACGTCCCAACCCATGAAGCCCTAGACATAGTCAGAAAATCCCAAAAAGTTGCTCCTAACCTACTAGCCCTCATAGAACATTGCCTAAACTCTACATATTTCCAATTCCAATCCCAGTTTTATGAACAAACTTCAGGCGCAGCCATGGGTTCTCCGATTTCCCCTATCATCGCCAACATCTTTATGGAGAACTTCGAGAACAGCATTCTGCAAGAAGCACCTCTCAAACCCTCAACCTGGTTCCGATATGTCGATGACACTTTCGTCATTTGAAGTCACGGCAAAGAAAACCTCAATCATTTCTTAACCTTCCTCAACTCCCAGCACCCAAACATACAATTCACCATAGAGATAGAACAGGACAATCAAATTTCTTTTCTGGATGTACTGGTTCAACGGAAAAACGATGGCACTTTGGGCCACAAAGTTTACCGGAAACCAACGCACACGGATAGATATCTCCACGCTACGTCCCATCACCACCCCTCCCATAAACAATCGGTCATAAGCTCTCTGGTCTACAGAGCTCTAGCGATCTCCGAACCGAACTCTCTCGAGGATGAACTAAAGCACCTACGCAAAGCTTTAGGAGATAATGGCTACAAGCCAGGCAACATCGAAAGAACGATCAAACAACTAAGAAGAAAAATAGCCGATCCGAAAACGGTAACAGAACCTGAAGGGGAGAATGAAGGACAAATAATAGCAACAACTTCCCTTCCATACCTTCAGGGCATAACCGATCGCATAGGCAGGGTCCTTGGGAAACATAACGTGCGAGTCATCTTCAAACCTCAGAAGAAGCTAGCACAAGTCGTTCCGAGTGCAAAAGATCAAAGACCACCATTAAGTGCACCAGGAGTGTACAAGATACCCTGCTCATGCGGTAAAGTGTACATAGGAGAAACCGGGAGGAAGATCAGTACACGGATCAAAGAACATCAACGGTGTATCAAATATGGCCACATTGGACAATCAGCCCTGGCCGAGCATTGGATGGAGACTGGTCATGCCATTCAGTTCGATAAAGCCCAAAGTCTGGCCCCATCAAACAGCTATTTTTCTAGGAAACACCGAGAAGGCTTGGAAATCCGAAAACATCCGGACAATCTAAACAGAGATGGTGGATATCACGTCAATCCCATTTGGCACACCGTCCTCCCGGTTTTTTAATTGACCGGCCGATCAATTAAAACATCTGATTGGCTGGTGCAGTCATCTGGAACGATGACTGCAACTATATAAGGAATGCCTGAGACACGGGAGCTTCAGTATCGGAGCTCTTAGCTTTGATGATGCAGACTGTACCGTTTGCGAAACGTCGGCACAACGCTGATTCTCAACACGGCCTCCATCTCGAAGCCACATACTCTTCAAGTTACATAAAGAGCCGTGAAAGCCTTAAAACTAAAATCAATCTTCACCGTGTAGTTAAAGCACTGCATTACAAAAAAGTTTCAGTTTCCGGTTGAAAATGGTTAGAACGACGAAATAGCACCCACAGACTTACAATTAGCAATATCGCGAGTAACAGCTGATGCGTTTGGCAAACATAACCCAGCTTTGTTTTGAAATTAATTTGAATAGAAGCCGCCACAAAATATGCAAACAACAATTTATGGAGTTTCATCATTTATCACGTATCAATGATATGTATAATTGTATTCTGCCTATCGTGTTAATTCCGCTGAGATAATTCAAGCCTATTTTAATAGGCTTGAATTTTATTACGTTAATATCATTACGAAGATTACTACCGAGTCGTTGACAACATAATTTTTCAGTTTTTATTTGTTCACGTGCAATAAATTTATCATTTACCACAACATTTGGCACAATATAATCAATAATACGAATAATCAACATAAGTAAACATCAATCACAGGAGCTGTGCGTAAAATAAATTTAGACTCTTTTGTTGACCCCGTGGAAGTGATCGTACCTCAAGTTGGGAGAATCCGACGCCAGGCTTCGTGTACTGCACGAAATTCTTGACGGGTGACGACCTTTGGAGCTGTACGTCCCTAGAGACTTTTCGTAGTACCCGAGCCCTCACTGGATTCCAATAATCGCAAATCGGGTGCTATGTGCGGAACCTCTCGCTAAAGATGGTTCACCAAAACAGACATTCACGATTGTTATTACTACGATACATCGTTTGTCGTTGGTCGTGAACCTAACAAGAATCGAATAGACTAATGGTCACTATGGGTGATTGTTAAATTAATTACCATGATTGGTGAACATCGATTGCATTTTCGTTCTTTAATACCGTAACTAACAAAATATGTTTTTGATTTTGTCTTTAAAAAATGTCCACCGTCATTATAATTGATTCAACAATCACCCACGAACGACCAACAAATTATTTTTACCAATACAAATCTTGAATGACTTTGCGTTCTTGATCAAAACCTCTGGCCGAGTATCCAATTTGCGTTCATCCGAGTTTAATGCGCTAGACGTGATTGTCATTGATCCGTTCACCCTTAATCTTCGGTTAACTCGGTTAACCAAAGTTTAGTGGCGAATGGATGAAACATAACCGAGCTGAGCCCACTACATTCGGGTTAACCGATGTTTAGGGGCGAATGGACCAATTAGAACCATGCTTGGTGCACTAAATTCGGGTTAATTTGAGTTGTGGAAGCGCGCCCAACTCGTTGAATCACCAAACCGATATGCTAGAAAGTTACTCGAATGTTGCTGTTTTTTTTCGCCCACGGAATGCGGCAGCCTGAGAATCGCTGATATTCCAATATGTCGGCAGTTGTTTTGAAAATGACATTTTTGTTTACTCCGATAGTACATAGCTTTACGTAAATCGTATTAATTTCGTTTCCCAATTATTGCGAAATGAGAAACATAATGTGTACAGTACGCACTCGATCGTACGCACGAAAATTTGGGAGATAAGGCCAGTCGAGAGAAATAAGGAAGACAATGAAATCTCATAACAATGAAAATGAAATCGTTGAACAGATACGTATTTCTCATTTTCTGCATTGGCATTATCGTTATTTTGCTCAACTTCACAACGAATCTGCCAAAGAAGCTTTACAATGCGGGAAACATGCAAATCGAAATCCTGTCAACGGCCGCAAAACTGTCCTCCGTTGAGAAACCAATGGATGAGGTTGTGATTTGTGTTGTCGCGTGTGGCGACCGACTAGAGGAATCACTCACTATGATGAAGTCGGCAATTGTTTTTACAAATAGATCGTTAAGATTTATCGTAATAGCGGATGAGAATCTCATACCTGCGTTCGACGAGAAGCTCACTGAATGGAAATACAAAACCAACAAAACACTTAATTTTCTCATTAAATCGATCAAGTTTCCGGACAACAGCGACGTCTCTATGTGGAGAAAACTGTTCAAGCCTTGCGCCGCTCAACGCTTATTCCTACCGGTGCGCTTCAAATTTTTCGTTATTTTTCATCTCGTACAGTTAACAATCTTAGAGTATCGGATCAGGTACTGTGGATTTTCTGAGTGTGTCTCTAAACAACGCCTGATGTTGCAGACTTTACTGGCTGATATTGATGCTGTTCTTTACGTTGATACGGATACTCTCTTCCTGGCACCGCCTGAAATGGTATGGGACAAGTTCAAGGATATGAACGCCAGTCAATTAGCAGCGCTAAGTCCTGAGCACGAAGATACCAATACTGGCTGGTACAACCGTTTCGCCAAGCATCCTTATTACGGAAAGCTTGGCGTTAACTCAGGTGTTATGCTCATGAACTTAACAAAAATGAGAGACTTCCGATGGACGGACTATGTGGTACCGATACACAAGGAATACAAGCTCAAGATAACATGGGGTGATCAGGATATAATAAACATTATATTTCACTTTCATCCTGAAAGATTATACATATATCCATGCAGATACAACTACCGTCCGGATCATTGTATGTACATGTCTGTGTGTACGCAAGCGGAGCAGGATGGCGCGCTCGTAGTTCACGGTTCGCGAGGTACTTTTCATTCGCAGAAGCCATCGCCATTTCGCGCGGTCTATCAAGCTGTGCAAGAGTATCAGTTGGACACTGATCCGTACGAGAATTTGTTATTGCCAATGCGTAACTACCTCACCCTGGAGGATACCTCCAGCTGCGGTAAAGTCTGGAAAGTATTCATTGTACAGCCAGAAATTCATTTGCGCAACACATTACGGGCAGTTTAATTTACTAGAAACGAAGTACAAGCAAGTTTTGCTTGTTACCCTCACAGGGATGCAGAACGAGGAGTGTCTGCCAAGCATGGTGGTAATAGAAGCAATAAATTATTAGAAATAAGATTTTTGCAATGTTCTCAGCATATATTTCTGGACTCTGGACAATATGGAGGAATGTGCCATTCCTATAGTATCGTTCTTGGATAATGAATGAGCGGAGTACACAAAACATGGTCAGGTTCTCGATAATACAACTCATAAGATGAGGGAAAATAAACAACATCCGCCATGGGAATATGCAAAAGACGGAAAAAAGGTTTCTTCTACTTTGCAGTAATTTGAGCCTGTGATGTAATTTGTAATTTTTCTTTAGTGTTTAGACTCGCAATGGGTGACTTTTGCGGAAATATTTTTTTTTTTGTAACCGTTTATATTATTACACGTTAACTCAACTCTGTGTTGAAATAGGGATCTTCTACATTGAAAATTAGGTAGATATCGGCGATGGGCGATTTAACCTTTATCACCAGTTATATACGAGTATACATGAAACAAAAAAAAGTTCAAGGTGGAATTTTTAAACGATCTTTTTATGCAAACAATGTAGTCATTCTAGGTGTATGAGCATATAACGTGTATCGACAATTGCTTCACAAACAGATCCGGCTATACTTTTATCATTGGTATCAAGGGTACTCATATGTATTCGGTATACCACAGAATAGCCTTAAGGATTTTCATGTATGCGATCTGCTTGACGATGAACGATTTCTCGTAGTAATAAATCTTTGCAATGACGAACCTGTTACCAAAACTTAGCATGAAAATGGGGTGATCAACGAAGGACCATTAGATTAGTGGGGAAGGAAGCTGACTTGTTTCAAGCAGTCATCAAATTAATTTTAAAGCTAAATTTCGCAGGTAACTCTTATTGATGTTGGATTGAGTTTATAGAAGTGAGATGCTGAAATCAAACGGAGTCATCGGGTTGATGCAAATGTAATAAAATTATTTCACAATTATGTATCCGGTGTGCTGGTCTAGTGGTTAGCGTGCTTGTTTCTGGATCAGAAAATGGGGAGGCCGCGGGTTTGAATTCCAGTCTCGTAGGCTCGGAGAAAAATAAATACCGGCCTGACGTAGCTCCAGTTCACCCGAATGGCACGCGCACGGACCGGTACGTGTGTAGTGCGTGTGTATGGCTAGCCAGTGATTTATTCATGGAGGCTAGAGTGGGAGGATTTCGATCTGTGCATTTCAAAGTGGCTACAAGAATGTTGCCAAACAGCGATGGCGCTACTAGCTGTAAGATCTCGAGAAGTAAGCTGAGTATCGATGTCGTGTAAGAGAGATGGAACAGGATCGAATATGCATCCTAGCCTCTATGGCGAATCACATGGAGTCTAGATACCAGGAGGTTCAGCGGCAATGCAAAGGCGTTGAAAAAATCGTCCCCAAAAATGTGTCGCAGTGATGGCTCTGGGGTGCAGCGGCACCTACATATATAGTAATTTATTGGTCAACGAGGTGAAAGTGATCGGATGTTTCTAACCTCACGACCAGCCCCCTGGCACTGCTGGGTCTACCGTGTCTCGTTATTGTCGCTACGTAAACTAACCCACCATGCGGCGCTAGTAGTCACCAGCATGACTCCCACTCCGGTCGCGCAGCGTCTGCATAATTTGCATTCGATGCGTCTGGAAAATTCATTGTTTAGAATAGAATTGAAAAGTATATGTCTATATAGGAAGGGATGCAATATTTACACTTGTTGCAATATTGTGTATTTAAAAATATTTATTGAACGAAATAAACAGATAACATTAATATTTTTTAAGTAATGGATTAGTCACGTTGTACAATGTTTTGCGATTTTTTTCTTGTCGAGATTGCTTTTTTTGTTCTGCGTTGAGACGTGCAGAATATTGCTGCATCCGCATCAATACGTAATATTGTATTATGTGTAAAAGAACACTATCGGCGTGTTCTATACACGGAAAAGAGAGCTTTTCATAGTTATACACGTCATCCAATATAGACTCGAAAACACGTGTTGTATTGCGATGAGCGACAAATCGCTCTTCTAATGTGATAAAATAATTACGATTTTACCACACTACGTTTTTTTTATATTTGAGAACAATGACAGATCGAGAAAAAATGACGAAAAAAATGACGAAATAATACGGCGAGGTGCTTTGCGGAGTGGGGGTCACGCGGGTGACTACTAGCGCCGCATGGTGGGTGAGTTACGTGGCGACAATACGGGGACACGTTACTGTTAAGAGAATGTATCTCAGTGTCAGCCCCCTGCTCACGACAGACCGATCGTGACATCAAACGTCGAAATATCCGCTGATTCATAATTTTCTCACGACCGTTCAAAAAAAAATTCAAAAGCGAGAAAAGATTTCAAACTCAAACTCGAAATGGCGGCGATGGAGCCCATCTAGAAAAACGTGTTTCTTTTACGAATAGCTTCACGGGAGAACGGTTTTCTCGTAAAGTATAAGACCTGAAACAAAAACAAAAAAAATGATAATTTATATATTAGTAGCTATGGGACGACCTATAAATTTGCTTTCAAATTTTGAAAAAATAGCGCACTTTGAAGGAAATAAATCGTTTTTTGCCAAAAAAGCAGTAAATTGGTTATAAAAAAAAAGTTTACATTTAATAAAAAACGGCTACGTGCTCCCATAGAGAATTTAATTGTGAAGCTGCTATCAAAATTTCAAATCGATGCATGCAAAGGTGTTCGAGTAATCCGTCTTCCGAGATTGAAAAAAGTGGTTTCGTGAAACACGCGTTTAAAGTTGTACGAGAAACTCAGCGCGCGCTCCGAGGCGCTGCGGCAAAATCGATAATTGAACCTTTAAATAAAAAATTCGCTACAGGACCAATTGCATATTGTTTTTGTGACACCAAAGTATTTTTAGGCAAGAAAACATCTTTCCAAATTCCTAGAGTGGTGTTAGCCCTTAACACGAATGAGGGTTAGGTACATCATCTATGATCTGTCTTAGATCGCACCCATGTTTAGCGTATATCTATATACATATAGGTCCCGGAGCACCCCAGCGCCATCCTTTCTCGTTCTCATTTTGGGGACGAGGTGAAAGGCCTCGCTGAACCTCCTGGTGTCTAGGCTCCATGGCGAATGCAGTAAAACCACGGTCTTATATACAGGTCTGGAAACTCCCCCGGGTGAGGAGGGTCGCTTACTGACGAAATTTTTTTAATACACTGACCGCTAGGGACGCTGCTATCTTAAAAGAGTTGCCGGCAAAGTGCGGTACGGGGGCAGACGGAGGTATTGAAAAAAAGACAGAGCTAATCGCCGCAATACATCAGCCTGTCTCCGTAACACCTCATTTCAATTATTGGTTCCGCAGTATATATAATATATTGGTGGTATATCTACCAATATAGCTAATTCTAATGAATAAAATTAAGCGGCGAACGAACCCAACAAGCCGCCAAATCTAATTCAACACCAAGCGTGGCTATAACTTAAATGTTAGAAAACTGTCTTATTCATGCAATGATAATCGTGGTCGCACAGATAGGATGCTGAGCTACCGTTTTGAAGGAGCCGAGTTCGATCCCCGAAGAGTGGGCTTGTTTAGAAAAATTATTTTTGGTGGTTATCTTCAACTGGGGGCAAGATTGCAGCGCTGCGTAGTGTCAATTCTCAACGAAAATTTTCGTCAGTAAGCGGCCTACCCCCAGCATGCGAATTCTGGCAGAGTTTCCAGACCTGTATGTAAGACCGTGAGTAAAACCACGTTTGTTCGTGGTTCTACTGTACCAGCAAATATAGGGCAGGGGGTGCCACGTGTAGGCCAACCCCCTTAAGGGACGAGCTCGAACACCGCGGTAAGTAGCGACACCGCCGCGTCCGAAGCGCTGACCAACCAATATCGACGAGAGGAGGGCTCGTCAATTGGAAGTGGTACGTACTCGTAGTCACGAGGATCTGACCAATGATCAAGAATGGTACGGGACGGGACAAGCGGACGTGGTTGGATTCGCGGAGGCACTGGTTGGGCCGCATGCTGGTCAGGGTTCCTACGGGCGCCCGGCCTGTGAGTTACGTTGTTATTAACTCGGGCAACAACTTGCAGTGTTGTTAGAGTCACAGTTGGAAAGTTACTCGGCTCTACCAGTGGTTGCACAGACGACCTCACTTCCGAATGTAAACTGGAAGGCCTGCATATGCTTGTCGCGCTGGTCGGGCGTATCCCGACTCCTCCCTCATGGGAGCCGTGTAGTTAGGGTCTACGACTAGGTATTGCACGTTAAATCAAAGGACATTATCTGTACCAGCAAATACCCATGGGCTGATTCCTTCGGGATGAGGACTGTGGGGGCCTCGGTGATTGGCGACACCGCTGTTCCAGCCGGCCTACCACCGCTGACGGGGCGGGACCGTCAAAGTATAGCAGCAGGGGTATGTGCTGCGAAGATCCCATCAGTGATTTAGACTGGTAGTCCAGTCATTTCGTCCGAAAAAAAGGCAAATAAAAGAAAATGAATTTGCGCTTCTAATTTTTTAATATATTGTAGGGGATACCTAGAAAAGCTTAACTTGAGATTGTCGACCAAGCTTTCCTAGGAGCTTTCGCCGCCATCTTGGAAAACGCTTAAAATTTGTTTTTCGGCAATAACTCGGCTATCCGATGAGATTCGAAAATTTTTGTAAGACACTTTTTGTAGCTTTCTTTGTGCTCTACAATAACGCCTGAATCATTTTTAGCGTATCATGCATCGTTATCGAGATATCGATCGATAAAGTCAAAAATTTAGGACACAATTTTTGTTTTTTCCTTTTTTTTTCTTTGGGTCTTAATAAATATGAAAAATTGTGGAATTCAAACTTGTAGAGCATATTCAGACCTACAATTTCCTTCTTGGATTTTTTTATGTTGGACAAAAATTACGATCTCCAGCGCGCCGCAAAGTCGGTGAATCCACGCTCAGCGTCGAGCGCGCTCAAGTTAGTATATCGTATCGTGTTGAGTTTTTGCTGTGCGTAGTGTAAATCGAGGGTTCCGATATTCTGGGCAAAAATTTCGATATCTAGTTGGCTGTAAACTCGTTATAACGGAGTGCCCGCATAGAGCGTCCGTTGGAGTTGGAGGGGTCAGGTATAAAGGGACCCTTTTGTTAGGGTCTACGTGTTGAAACGTGTTCTTCTTTTCGTAGCATCTCGGTTAGTTGCCTCGAGCCTTTCGAAGTGAGCACACGTGTTTCAACAATTTTGTGACCATGGGAGACTGTTTTATTTGTAAAAAAGCGTTAATCGACGACATTTATGTTGCTAAAAAAAGAGCTGTTCGAACTCTCTTGACGGTGAGTGAGAAAAGAGGACATGTGGACCATCAACGCATGCTAGAAAGTGTCGAATCTGTGAGTGTGCATAGGGCGTGTTACAAGAATTATGCGAACGAAAGACTCGCGTCGTTTGTCGCTCGTCGAACAAAATCAGTCTCGGAAGAACAGGAACCTGAACCTGAACCGGAACCCGAACATCAACAGCAGCTCGAAGACCGTTTCGATTTTAAAAATAAATGTTTGTTTTGTGGAGTACCGTTTTCCGATCAAACAAAAACACCAATGCATCGACGACACGCAATTCGAACGGTTCGAGAAAAGTCTATGAAAGATAACGTCCTAAAATATCTGCTCGGACGTAACGATGAATTTGCTCTCATCGAATCAGCATCATTTCCAACGTTTCAACAGACACAACAACTCGAAGAGTTTACGGAGGACGAAGATCTTCAGCCTGGACCATCCAAGCGAAAAAAGACATGAAAAAAGTCCATCGTTCGTGTCTCGAGTGCAGAAAAAAATATTTTTCTTTCCATTTATTTTGTTTTGTTTATTTTGTATTGTAAAAAAATAATATTTTTTACTGCACAAACAAATTATTTGTTTAATAAATTACTATTGTGTGATCCTTAATTTGTTGCTCTATGTACTTATTTTTTATCCCATCAATTTCCTGAACAATTTCCCATTCGATTCGACATCCAGACACAACCGAGCGAGCAGCTCGCTCGACGCTGAGTGTGGATTCACCGACTTTGCGGCGCGCTGGAGATCGTAATTTTTGTCCAACATAAAAAAATCCAAGAAGGAAATTGTAGGTCTGAATATGCTCTACAAGTTTGAATTCCACAATTTTTCATATTTATTAAGACCCAAAGAAAAAAAAAGCAAAAAACAAAAATTATGTCCTAAATTTTTGACTTTATCGATCGATATCTCGATAACGATGCATGAAACGCTAAAAATGATTCAGGCGTTATTGTAGAGCACAAAGAAAGCTACAAAAAGTGTCCTACAAAAATTTTCGAAATCTCATCGGATAGCCGAGTTATTGCCGAGAAACAAATTTTACCCCTTTTTTCAACATGGCGGCGAAAGCTCCTAGGAAAGCTTGGTCGACAATCTCAAGTTAAGCTTTTCTAGGTATCCCCTACAACATATTAAAAAATTAGAAGCGCAAATTCATTTTCTTTTTTGAATGTACGTAATGACTGGACTATGGTACCAGTGGGGGCTGGGGGGCTACCGGCGCGTAGTCAGTCCGAGCCGTTGAGGTTGGACTCGTGGGGGCAGTGGCTATGCCGTATGCTGGTCAGGGATCTCTAGGGGTTCCGGCGGGTGAGCTGCGTACCACCAGCTCGGGTAGCAGCCTGCTTAGCTAGAGTGTTGGAAAGTCACTCGGCTCGACTGGTAGTGCGACTGGCGCCCGCATCCCCAGGTGCGAACCGGTAGGTATCGCTTTACAGGGCCGTGTTGGTCGCGCGTTTTCTCGACGCGTCGCTCATGGGAGCTATGTATTGAGGGTCGACGACTAGGTACTGCACGTAAAAACAAAAGACATTTATCTGTACCAGCAAATACGATAAAATACACATAATATTCGAAGAAGCTAAGAATGGTTAAAATCGAATTTTCGAGACAAACCAACCTTGATGCTGACAAGAGGACAGATATTTTATCTTTCAAACATTACAGCATGTTTTTATCTTGAAAACATGGAAGCAAGCAATATCGGTTCGACTTTATATTGTTATTACGGTGTTTTTCTCAAATCGAAAAATAATAACTGAACATTTTTTAAATTTCTTGCCTCAATGAGTAATTGCAATTTCTTTCGTGTGATTTTCTTTGTATTTTTATTCAAATATGTTATCGTCAGAATAATCGCGTTACCGATTCGCTGATTGCGAGTTGTAATACAAACCGATCGCAAAGCATTGCTCTTCCACTAAGAATAATTTACCATCGTATTGACCTGAGTCAAAAATGTATTCAAGAATGAAAACATTATTATTTAAGACGTTTTCCACCGTTCATTCTACAAGAGAACAATGCAGGAAAAAAAATTTAATTCCTTACGGCAATGAATAATTGCAATTTCTTTTAAATGGTTATCTTTTAATTTGGATTTAACCCTAAAACCCATGACTGGGGTCCGGTCTCGCCCCAATTTTTATGCAAAAATGAGGTATTTTTGCATAAAATTATTTTATTATTTTATTATCAAAATGCAAAGAAATTTAGGTATAATGTCCATTTATCCCCGTAGGACCGGTTTAATGACAAAGAAAAGCACGGGGTGCACATACACCCCAGTCATGCGTTCGACGGGGAAAAGAAATAAGTCATGAGTCGTTGGGTTAAATATCGTTATCGTAAGAATTATCGCGTTACCGTTCGCTGTTTGCGAATTTTAATATAAACAGATCAGTCGCAAGACTAAATAATAAACGCTGTAGGTAGAAGATTGTTAGGGTTGTGCAAGGAATTGGGATTGAAAGTGATGAATGGAAGAATGAAAGGGGACAAGGAGGGTAAAGTGACATTCGTAGGGGGTGGAGAGGAATGCTGTGGATCGGTAATAGATTATATTATAGCATTAGACAGGGGGGGGGCAAAGATATTAAATGCATGGAGGTCGTAGACAGAATAGAATCCGACCTGCCAATTATGTTTGCGATTGAGGGAAGGGAAGTGGCAAGACAGGAAGAAGAAGATGAAGTAAAAGTGAGGCTGATCTGGAAAGAAGATAAGGCCGAAAGATTCATAGAGGAAATTAAAAAGGAAAAAGAAATCATAAAAGGAAAAGAAGAATGGGAGGGTGTAAAAGAAAAAATATTAAGGGCGGCGGAAAAGGCCGGGTTAGGAAAACAATGGAAAAACACAAAACGAGCGAAAAGGCTGCCAAGATGGCTTAATGAAGAGTGCATGGAGCAGAGAGGGGTAGTATGGGAAAAATTAAAAGCTTTCACGAAACAGAGAAGCATGGAGAAAACAACGACATTTGGCAGAAGAAAGAAGGAAATTGA
Source organism: Ophion costatus (assembly GCA_951751655.1). Classification (NCBI taxonomy): domain Eukaryota; kingdom Metazoa; phylum Arthropoda; class Insecta; order Hymenoptera; family Ichneumonidae; genus Ophion; species Ophion costatus. The sequence goes on along the minus strand of OX632359.1, from coordinate 20,052,340 downwards.
AAGAGACATATAAGGAGGCCAAAGAAAAATGGAGGTACAAAATTTGGGAAGAGGTCGGAAAAGCGGAAAATATGCCAGACTGGTGGAAGGCGATTTATACATATAGGCATAGAGGAAGGGGCACAATAGGTGGAAAAATAACGAAGAAACAATGGAAAGAACATTTCGAAAAATTGTTGACCGGAGAGGAGAAACAGGAGGAGGAAGAGGAAGTAGGAGCGGAACAAAAAAGGGATTGGGATAGAGAATAAAGAGAAATAGGTGTAGAAGAAAGAGAAGAAAAAAGGGAATTCTATGAGGAGTTCGATAAAAAATAAATGGAAGGGGGGTTGAAAAAATTGGGAAATAAAAAAGTGGCGGGGGAAGGTGGAATTAGTGCGGAGTTTTTTAAGGCGCTACCAGAGGCACACAGGGAAGAAATGAGAAAGGCTTTAAATAAAATATGGCTGGGAGGAGAAATTGCGAAAGGGTGGGAAACGGCCAGAATTGTGCCAATATACAAGGAAGGGGAAAAATATAAAGCAGAAAACTATAGGGGGTATCATTGTTGGATGTGGGCTATAAATTATTAAGGGAGCTTTCCAGTGTGAAATTTTCAAAAAATCGATTTTTTTTTGCTTTATCGAATAGTATACACTCTTCCGAATATTCCCTGAAATTTTCATGCCGAAATTCAGATTATTTCGGTTACTGTACAGCATTTCTTGGAAGAAGGCAACGGAGCGCTACAGCTGCCGCGTCGGCCGTCTGCCCGTGCGACCGTTATTTCTATTGTCCCGTTCCTACCTGCTTGTGTACCTTCCAACGTGAGTCCGGTTCGTCTTTCAGTTCGGTTTCGACATTCAAAATGGATAGATCTACGAAAGAGAAATGTGCGTGGCAGGATAGAAAAGGCTCGAGAAGCGGACATCCGCGAAATGAACGAAAAAGATCCGCGGGTTTCAAGGGAAAAAATCGACACGATATCGAAACGGATCTAACGTTTGCGAGCACTTCGGCAGCAAAAATCTTGAAAAAGAGTCCAGAGTTTGAAGTCCGAATCGATCAAACGTTTAGCTATGTGATTTTGGAGTTCTTTTTGGTTTTCGGCGCTCTTCAGGAACTGTTGAAGTGCAAAAAGTGTAATAGCGACGTGAAGTTTTTTAAAAAATCGATTCGCGGATTGGGCTTTAAAATTTGTGTTCAGTGTTCGTGTCCAGATCCGGCCGAGATAGATTCTTGTCCTTTGATAAAAAATGCTTATGAAATCAATCGTCGTTTCTGCTTTGTCATGCGATTGGTCGGCATCGGCATAAATGGCATTAGAAATTTTATCGCCTTGATGGATTTAACTGCAAACTTCAATAATAACATCTATTATGGAATCGTGAAAATCCTGCAGATTGCAGCGAAATCAATATACGAGGCCGTCGTGAAAAAAGCAGGTACCGAAGAGAAGGAAAAAACTTTGGAAGCAGAAAATCGGGGCGATATTCTGACGGTGTCCGGTGATGGATCGTGGTCGAAACGCGGTTTCACGTCGCGCATGGGTATCGTGTCCGTGATTGGAAAATATACCAACAAAGTTTTGGATGTTGCTGTCAAATCAAGCTTCTGCAAGGCTTGTGCATTCTGGAAAGGACAAAAGGGAACACCCGAGTACGAGGCGTGGTTTGAGACGCATGAATCCGAATGCAACGTTAATCACGAAGGCAGCGCGGGAAAAATGGAAGTCGACGGTATAATCGAAATATTCAAGAGATCAGAAGAATTGCACAACGCGAAATACGGTTTCTATATAGGAGACGGCGATACAAAAACATTCAAGATGTTATTAGAAGCCAAGCCGTACGGTGACGATTTGACGGTAAAAAAAAGGAATGCGTTTTGCACGTGAAAAAGCGAGTATATAAAAGGGGAAACGAAGCAAGAAAAAGGTTAGTTCAACTAAAAAAGGCCAAAAAGCAAATCGAAGACAAAGCAATGGAGAGTGAACCGAAAAAAAAGGATCTCGTTCGAGTACTCCGAAAACTAAAAAAAATCAAACAAAAAAAACTGCTGTTGAACCGAAAAGAGCGCAATTGACGTTAAAATTATTGACAAATCTCTCCGAATATTATGGCTTGGCAGTTCGTCGAAATTCCAATTCCGTGGAAAATATGAGGAAAGCCATATGGGCTACATTTCATCACAAAAGCTCAACTGATGAAAATCCTCAGCATGAGTATTGCCCTCCGGGAGAAGATTCGTGGTGCGAATGGCGCAAGGCCGAGGCCACAGGAGAGGAGTACACCCATCCACCAGCACTCGACGAAGACGTACAACAAGTTTTAAAGCCGATTTACGATGATCTAACAACGGAGGATCTCTTAGAACGATGTACGGGCACGAACACTCAAAACAATAACGAGAGCTTCAATCACTGTGTGTGGCAACTAGCCCGAAAGCACGTATTCTGCGGCAAGCAGATAGTAGAAATCGCTACGCAGTGTGCTGTGTGCACCTTCAATGAAGGTTACGACCCAATTTTAAGAATTTTGGAGACGATGGGATGCACGATAGGGCCGAGCGCCGCAGATTTCGTCGCTAAGTAGAAGAATGCGCGCATCACCCAAGCAAACCGCCGGGCGTCCCTGGATAGCAAAGAGGCGAGGACAGCTCGTCGGACTGAACAATCCATTGAGCACGATCTTTTCGAAGAAGCAGAAGGGATATTGTATGGACCTGGCATCGCTGATTGACCGTAAGTAAACGATTTACCTAAAATTTCCTCACTTGAAACTTTGAACGCGTTTTTCTCGAAACAGCATTTTTCAAAACGGTGTCCAACTTGGAGGGCAGAGTTTTAAAGCTATCGAGTTGAATTTTTTACACAATATTCTTAACGTCATTGTTTATCGTGCTATGGAAGCTTTTTTTTTTTTGACAACTTCCTATTTTTTTGTAAAAAAAACTGCCAAAAAAAATGCTAAAATCGATACTTTTTGTTCAAACCGGCGCCATTTTTGCAAAAAAAAAAAAAAAGCCTCCATAGCACGAAAGCCAATTATATACCGATCAATAATCTTTTTGTGTTTTTTGTTTCAGATCAAAATTGTGACCCCCAACGTGGACACCACATCCAAGTGCATTTTCTGCAACAATTGTTTCATCATTTTTATAGATATTAATTAATAAATAAATCGATCTTTAAAAAATTGTTTTGTACTCTTCAATACCCAATTAATATACAAAAAAAAACCAGACCGATCAGATTATTTTTTCTTTAAAAAAAAAAATCGCGTAAAACAGCGATTTTTCGGGCTGTCACACTGGAAAGCTCCCTTAACGAAAATGATGCCAGAGAGGTTAGGCAAGTAGATAGAGAAAAACAAAAAATTGAGGGTAAGTCAGGCAGGATTTAGAAAAGGAACAGGAACAAGAGACCAGATATTCACGTTGAATGCAGTTATTACTAATAAACTAAAGAAGAAAGGAGGGTAGTTACATGTAGCGTTTGTGGACTTTAAAACCGCCTTCGATCGAGTGTGGAGGGAAAGAATGATTATAAAATTAAAGGAGAAGGGTATAGAAGGTAGAATGCTGGATACAATAAGAAAAATATACAAGGAAACAAGAGTAGAGGTGCAAGCACAAGGGAAAATCATAGAGAGTTTTAGAACAAGACAAGGAGTAAGGCAAGGATTCGCGCTTAATGCGGTATTATTTGATTTATACATTGATGATTTGGAGGAAAAGAGGGAAAGGAAAAATGAGGGCGAAGTTGTGATTGGAAAGGAAAAAATGTTTGCAATAAAATATGCCGTCGATGTAGCGGCGATAGCGGATACGGTGGAGGGGTTAAAAAGTATGATAAAAGATTTAGAGAGATGGGCGCAGGAAAATAGAATGGAAATAAATGCAAAGAAAACGAAAATCATGATTTTCAGCAACGGAGGAAAAGTTAAGAAGGAGTAAAAACGTAAAATTAAAAGTGAAGAAGTAGAAGTAGTACAGGAATTTAAATGTCTGGGATATTGGTTCACGTGTAGGAGCGCAATTTGGGCACATGGAAAAAACTTGATAGGGAAAACGCAAACGGTAACGAATATGTTGTGGGGATTTTGGAAGAGGGCAGGGAGAGATATGATGGAGGAGAGACTCTATTTATTAGATTCAATCGTAAAAGCAGGAGCAGTTTATGGAGTGGAGATATGGGGAATGGGAGAAATAAGCGCATTTGAAAAAATACAGAGCAGGTATTGTAAGATGGCGTTGGGGGTGAACAGAACGACACCAAATTATGTATGGAGGAGAGAACTAGGAGTGCTTCCTATGGAATACGTAAAAAGGGAAAGAGCGAAGAGATATATGAAAGAAGTAATGAGAATGGATGAGACAAGGTGGCCAAAAATTTGCTTACTAGACGAGATTAGGGCGATAACAAACGGCGACCGGTCAAAATGGGGGAAAAACCTGGTAAAAGTGTTAAGAGATCTGGAGATAGAAGATCTAATAACAGTGATGAGGAAACGAAAAGATGTGAAAAAAATGGACGAGAAGATACAAGAGGGTCTGGAAAACTTAAAAAACAGAATTGTAAGGAGGGACGAAAAAAAAATCAGAAAATCGACGTAGAACGATAAGTATAAATATATTAAAGAAAAGGACGCGATCCCTGGTGGAACTTTTTTTTTAATTGATAAAAATTGACACAATATATCAAATATGATATATACAAAAATGTTGACAATTTATAACAAAAATTATTACCATAGGTGAAGAAATAAATGATATAAGTAAACAGATACTGTATTATTTTATCAGAATTAATATGAAAAGTGTCAATAATTATTTAAAAATTTCAAACATTTTTAAGAGAAATTGTCATATTTGGATTAATTCTGTGCAAAACAAAATTACATAATATAATATAATCTCGCAGACAACACCAAGAAATGCAATATAACCTTAAATATAATCGAACATATTATTACATTTTACTACATATTTTGGCAATAGCTATCTTTCATAAAACGTCTTATTATTCATGAAATCGAATAAATAGTATAAGAATGTGTGATAATTTGATAGACATATTTATATTTTTTTATGATACTTACTGACATTTATGGTAATAATCAGTACTTACATGAATAGACAATAAATACGATATTCTGGTAAGTAATTTAAGATTATGCATTATCACATATATATATTCTAAGTGATCATGCATTTTGTATTCTAACGCCAGCATATCACTGTTATTTTATTGATATTAAGTAATTCCACTTATTATTGGAATGTTTCAATATTTAGTAGGTGCTTTCACAATTACAAATAAAACACATTTAATGTTGAGTATTTTTTTCATATATTCATTATGAATCAATGATACAAAAGAACATATAAGGTAGAATTAATCATCATTACAGCCTTTTGGAATTAGCGCGACAAATTTTTTTTCTTTAATTGTAAAATGGTTTCTTGTAAAATTGTAAAGATTTTTCTTTAATTGTATGCATGTGTTTTTAAAATTTTCTGGTATATAAACGCTCAAATCTCCGTTGAGATCGCATGCTTTTATGTGATGTATGTCACTGGTAAAATGTTGAAAACAATAGTTACGTATTGCGTAGAAACGCTTAACATAACCACAGTCATCGGGCCGTTTTCTTCGGTGACTACATGACAAATATTTTGAATTGCACCTATTTTATCGTCATCGAGCACAGCTGCGGAACTGTTTATTTGTGAACAATATTGTTTTTGATATGCTGTTGTTGTATATTTTATATTATTAATTATAATTTTTGAGTAGCATTTGCACTCATTCATTTATTTTTAAATACCAAAATGGAATAAATGAAGAAATAATTTTTTAGGACGAAATATATGAAATCAGGTGAACCCGTGCGTTGGTCGAGTGGTAACGTGCTGGCTAACGGAGCGGGAGGTCGCGGGTTCAATACCCAGTCGCGTACTGCCGTCGGGAAATGTTCTTATTTGACGTTTTTCGGCGAAAGACGACTAGTTCCGTGATTGAGAAGCGAATTTGTGACCGGGCTGTATCGGTATAGGTTTTCCGCAGTTTCCCTATACCCATGGCAGGTATGCGATGGTGAATACGATACAGAGGGGGAGTCAACTGTGGCCGCAAGGCTTAGGAAAGGAGGTAAGGGGAGAGTTGTGGAATGGGGGAGGGGGGTGATATGTGGAATGGAGGTAAGAACGAAGTTGAGGCGCATGGAAGCTATATGGAGGAGGTCGCATTCTTATGAGTGACATATGAAAAATATAGCTTCATTAAGTTAGCCGCCGACTATGGAAATATCGAATTTTTTTATACGCCAATCGATTGTTAGTCGTTTGTTAGTGTTTGTTAGACAAAACCCAGCGTTTGTTAGACTTTATTTAATGAATAAAACGAAAAACAACATTTATAGTAAAGTTAGCCCCAGAAAATGGTTTTCTAGTGATTTCGAACTTTTTGTCGGGACCAATCGATTGTTAGTGATTGTTAGTCACTTTATATCGTTTGTTAGAGCTCAATTATTATTAAATTCATGAAAACTTTTTGGCCCTAGAGCGCGCTGCAAGCGACGTGAAGTTAGCAGCATCAACGCGACGACCACTTGAGGCTGTGCACATGTAACTCATCAATTTCAGCAAAACGTTGATACTTATGATTCTATTAGGTTGTTAGACGATCGCAAGTGATTGTTAGTTAATTTTCAACGTTTGTGAGCGCTCCATTTTTATTTAATCGCCGAAAAACCTTTCGGGGCTAGAGCACGCTTCATGTCGCGGAGTTTGGCAGCATCGTCGCGCCAGCTGCTTACGGGCTTGCACATTTAACCCGTAAATTTCCACAAAATGTTGATTCTTATCATTCTATTCGATTGTTAGACGCTCGCTAGTGTTTGTTAGTTTATTTTCATCGTTTGTTAGAGCTCCTTTTCCATTTAATCGCTGGAAAAGCTTACGGCGCTAGAGCGCGCTGCATGTCGCGCAGGTTGGCAGCATCGCCGCGACAGCTGCTTACGGGTTTGCACACCTAACTCGTCAATTTCTGCAAAACGTTGATTCTTGCCATTCTATTAGATTGTAAGACGATCGCTAGTGATTGTTAGTTAATTTTCATCGATTTTAGAGCTCTATTTTTATTTAATCGACGAAAAAATATTCAGGGCTAGAGCACGCTTCATGTCGCGGAGGTAGGCAGCATCGCCGCGACAGCTGCTTACGGGTATGCACATATAACTCGTAAATTTCAGCAAAACGGTGATTCTTATCATTCTATTAGAATGTTAGATGATCGCTAGTGATTGGTAGTTAATTTTCATCGTTTGTTAGAGCTCCATTTTGATTTAATCGCTGAGAAACTTTTCGGCGCTAGAGCGCGCTCCATATCGCGGAGGTCGGCAGCATCGCCGCGTCAGCTGCTTACGGGTGTGCACATGTAACTCGTCAATTTCCGCAAAACGTTGATTCTTGTCATTCTATTAGATTGTTAGATAATTGTGATTGTTAGATAATTTTCCACGATTGTTAGAGCTCCATTTTTATTTAATCGCTGAAAAACTTTTCGGGACTAGAGCACGCTTCATGTCGCGGAGGCTGGCAGCATCGCAGCGACAGGTGCTTACGGCTTTGCACATGTAACTCGTCTATTTCAGTAAAACGTTGATTCTTATAATTCTATTCGATTGTTAGACGATCGCTAGTGATTGTCAGTTATTTTTCATCGTTTGTCAGAGCTCCATTTTTATTTGATCGCCAAAAAACTTTTCGGGACTAGAGCACGCTACATATCGAGGAGGTTGGCAACATCGCCGCGCCAGCTGCTTACGGGTTTGCACATTTAACTCAGAAATTTCAACAACACGTTGATTCTTATCATTCTATTCGATTGTTCGAAGAATGTTAGTGATTGTTAGTTAATTTTAATCGTTTGTTAGAGTTTCATTTTTAATTAATCGCTGAAAAACTTTTCGGCCCTAGCGCGCGCTGCATGTTGCGGAGGTTGGCAGGATCGCCGCGACAGCTGCTCACGGCATTGCACATGTAACTCGTCAATTTCAGCAAAACGTTGATTCTAATCATTTCATTAGATTGTTAGACGATCGCTAGTGATTGTTAGTTAATTTTCATCGTTTGTTAGAGCTCTATTTTTATTTCATCGCTGAAAAACTTGTTGGCGCTAGAGCACGCTTCATATCGCGGAGGTTGGCAGCATCGCCGCGACAGCTACTTACGGGCTTGCACATTTAACTCCTAAATTTCAGCAAAACGTTGATACTTATCATTCTATTCGATTGTTAGACGATCGCTAATGATTGTTAGTTAATTTTCGTCGTTTGTAAGAGCTCCATTTTTATTTAGTCGCCGAAAAACTTTTCGTGGTTAGAGCACGCTTCATGTCGCGGAGGTTGGCAGCATCGCCGCGCCAGCTGCTTACGGGTTTGCACATTTAACTCGTAAATTTCAACAAAACGTTGATTCTTATCATTCTATTCGATTGTTAGACGATCGCTAGTGTTTGTTACTTAATTTTCATTGTTTGTAAGAGCTCGATTTTTATTTAATCGGTGAAAAACGTTTCAGCGCTAGAGCGCGTTGCATGTCGCGGAGGTTGGCAGCATTGCCGCGACAGCTGCTTACAGGTTTGCACATGTTACCTGTCAATTTCCGCAAAACGTCGATTCTTGTCATTCTATTCGATTCATAGTCGAATGTTAGTGGCGATGCTGCCAACCTCCGCGACATGCTGCGTGCGCTAGGGCCGAAAAGTTTTTAAGCGATTAAATCTAAATGGGACTCTAACAAACGATACAAATTAACTAACAATTACTAACATTCTTCGAACAATCGAATAGAATGATAAGAATCAACGTTTTGTTGAAATTTATGCATTAAATGTGCAAACCCGTAAGCAGCTTTCGCGGCGATGCTGCCAACCTCCGCGACATGAAGCGTGCTCTAGCCCCGAAAAGTTTTTCGGCGATTAAATAAAAATGGAGCTCTAACAAACGATGAAAATTAACTATCAATCACTAGCGATCGTCTAACAATCTAATAGAATGACAAGAATCAATGTTTTGCGGAAATTGACGAGTTACATGTGCACACCCCTAAGCAGCTGTCGCGGCGATGCTGCCAACCTCCGCGACATGCAGCGCGCACTAGCGCCGAAAAGTTTTTCAGCGATTAAATAAAAACAGAGCTCTAACAAACGTTGAAAATTAACTAACATTCACTAGCGATCGTCTAACAATCGTAGAGAATGATAAGAATCAACATTTCGCTGAAATTTACAACTTAAATGTGCAAACCCGTAAGCAGCTGTCGCGGCGATGCTGCCAACCTCCGCGACATGAAGCATGCTCTAGCGCCGAAAAGTTTTTCAGCGATTAAATAACAATGGAGCTCTAAGAAATGATGAAAATTAACTAACAATCACTAGCGATCGTCTAACAATTCAATAGAATAATAGGAATCAACGTTTTGCTGAAATTGACGAGTTACATGTGCAAAGCCGTATGCAACTGTCGCTACGATGCTGCCAACCTTCACGACTTGCAGCGCCCTCTTCCGCCAGAAAGTTTTTCAGCGATTAAATAAAAATGGAGCTCTAACAAACGATGAAAATTAACTAACAATCACTAGCGATCGTCTAACAATCGAATAGAATGATAAGAATCAACATTTCGCTGAAATTTACAACTTAAATGTGCAAACCCGTAAGCAGCTGTCGCGGCGATGCTGCCAACCTCCGCGACATGAAGCATGCTCTAGCGCCGAAAAGTTTTTCAGCGATTAAATAACAATGGAGCTCTAAGAAATGATGAAAATTAACTAACAATCACTAGCGATCGTCTAACAATTCAATAGAATAATAGGAATCAACGTTTTGCTGAAATTGACGAGTTACATGTGCAAAGCCGTATGCAACTGTCGCTACGATGCTGCCAACCTTCACGACTTGCAGCGCCCTCTTCCGCCAGAAAGTTTTTCAGCGATTAAATAAAAATGGAGCTCTAACAAACGATGAAAATTAACTAACAATCACTAGCGATCGTCTAACAATCGAATAGAATGATAAGAATCAACGTTTTGCTGAAATTTACGCGTTAAATGTGCAAACCCGTAAGGAGCTGCCGCTGCGATGCTGCCAACCTCCGCGACATGAAGCGTGCTCTAGCCGCGAAAAGTTTTTCGGCGATTAAATAAAAATCGAGCTCTAACAAACGATGAAAAATAACTAACAATCACTAGCGATCGTCTAAAAATCTAATAGAATGACAAGAGTCAACGTTTTGCGGAAATTGACGAGTTACATGTGCACACCCGTAAGCAGCTGTCGCGGTGATGCTGCCAACCTCCACGACATGCAGCGCGCACTAGCGCCGAAAAGTTTTTCAGCGATTGAATAAAAATAGAGCTCTAACAAACGTTGAAAATGAACTAACATTCACTAGCGATCGTCTAACAATCGTATAGAATGATAAGAAGCAACGTTTTGCTCACATTTACAAGTTAAATGTGCAAACCCGTAAGCAGCTGTCGCGGCGATGCTGTCGGCCTCTGCGATATAAAGTGTGCTCTAGCACCGACAAGTTTTTCAGTGATTAAATAAAAATGGAGCTCTAACAAACGATGAAAATTAACCAGCAATCACTAGCGATCGTCTAACAATCTAATAGAATGATAACAATCAACGGTTTGCTGAAATTTACGCGTTAAATGTGCAAACCCGTAAGCAGCGGTCGCGGCGATGCTGCCAACCTCCGCGACATGAAGCGTGCTCTAGCCCCGAAAAGTTTTTCGGCGATTAAATAAAAATGGAGCTCTAACAAACGATGAAAATTAACTATCAATCACTAGCGATCGTCTAACAATCTAATAGAATGACAAGAATCAATGTTTTGCGGAAATTGACGAGTTACATGTGCACACCCCTAAGCAGCTGTCGCGGCGATGCTGCCAACCTCCGAGACATGCAGCGCGCACTAGCGCCGAAAAGTTTTTCAGCGATTAAATAAAAATAGAGCTCTAACAATAACGTTGAAAATTAACTAACATTCACTAGCGATCGTCTAACAATCGTAGAGAATGATAAGAATCAACATTTCGCTGAAATTTACAACTTAAATGTGCAAACCCGTAAGCAGCTGTCGCGGCGATGCTGCCAACCTTCGCGACATGAAGCGTGCTCTAGCGCCGAAAAGTTTTTCAGCGATTAAATAAAAATAGACCTCTAACAAACGATGAAAATTAACTAACAATAACTAGCGATCGTCTAACAATATAATAGAATGAAAAGAATCAACGTTTTGCTGAAATTGACGAGTTACGTGTGCAGACCCGTATGCAGCCGTCGCGGCGATGCCACCAACCGCCGCAACATGCAGCGCGCTCTAGGGACGAAAAGTTTTTCAGCGGTAAAATACAAATGGAGCTCTAACAAACGATGAAAATTGCCTAGTGATCACTAACATTCGTCTAACAATCGAATAGAATTATAAGAATCAACGTTTTGGTGAAATTGATGAGCTACATGCGCACAGCCTCAAGCGGTAGTCGCGGTGATGCTGACAACTTCACGTCGCTTGCAGCGCGCTCTAGGGACGCAAAGTTTTTCATGAATTTCATAATAATTGAGCTCTAATAAACGATATAAAGTGACTAACGATATAAAGTGACTAACAATCATTAACAAACGACTACCAATAGATCGGTCACGAAATAAAGTTCGAAGTCAGTAGCAAACCATTTTCTGGGGCTGACTTTGGCATACATTTATTTTTCGTTTTAGCCAATAAATAGAGTCTAACAAACGCTGGGTTTTGTCTAACAAACACTAACAAACGACTAGCAATCGATTGGCAAAAAAAATCGATATTTCCATAATCGGCGGCCAAGTTTATGGAGCTGAAATATATGACCACAAAATTGTTCGATATAGTGAGGCGCAGCGATCGCGCTATTACCATGAAGTTATTTGCGTGCAAGAGAGACAGAATAAGGAAATCCTGAGAAGTGAGTTGCATGTGACAGATAGAAGACATCAAAGTATATAAGAAAATTGATCTCATTAATATTATTATTTATATTATTGTTAAGGCTAAGTAGAGAGCAATCATACAGCAATAATAGTGTGAATATCCTTGAAGCTTTGATGCTAATTCTAAGCAAAGCCGCAATTGAAATACAACAATTATAACATTAAATTGTGATAGGCACGATAGCCTCGGGAATAATGCTCCGGCTACGAAAACGTGGTCGTGAGTTTAAATCTTCCTCGACGAAATTTTTATTTGCCTAATGAACTGTGGGAACGGGTTGACAATGTTCAATTCTTATTGCAACTCAAAGTGTGCACACTCAAATATGCACAATACAATTTTTTATAATAAATTTTCATTGCAAAGTGCCGTGAACCCTCACATGTGCCGAAATGAAACAGTGTAAGAAATGACTAAATGAAAAAGAGCAAGAAAGACTTGAAAAAAAAAAAAAAAGAGTGACACGATGAAGGTGTAACTGGACTATAAGAGGAAATATGTGATTTAAGTGAAAAGTAGGAACAATAATCAGAAAACCGCAAGGACAGTGCAAGGAAGATGAATGAAAAAGATTGACCTATGAAAACCTATGAAAAATGAGAGAAACTGAGGAAGACCACAGAGGAAACAGAATATAACATGCAGTACCTTTGGCACCTTAAACAATGTCAATTGTCGTACTGAACGCATATCTCTATCAGCTTTGTCATAATTGCTGCCGCCGTTACAGCCTGTTGTAGCACAAACCTTACCCATCGTGTTTCAGAATTAAAATTATTAATGAGATAATAACATTATTAACCTTGAAAAATGCATAGTAACGTAACTTATTACTATGTAAACAAACAACCATTAGTCACGAGGGACCCATGTGCAAGGTTATGAAAATTGCAAACAATGGAATTGGAGATTAAAGTAATCATGCTTACCTCACGATACTGACCTTTATATCGATGCGGAAAAACGTTTGATCTGATATAAAAAGAACACTCAATTCTTTTCACTTCACGGTTAAAAATCTAGGTTATAAATCACTAATGCTGCACGTTGTCTCCACTGTTCGCTTTTTTGTTTGGGAATATAGCACATGAAAAAAATAATTATTGCGTACTTCCGATACGTCTTTCATCTCTCTCGCATCCATTTAACTTCATGATAACAGCGCGATCGCTGCGCTTCACTTTATTAAATGATTTTGTTGTCACTTTTTAAGACACCGTCCGGACAGCTCCATAAACTTAGCCGCCGACTATGGAAATATCGAACTTTTTTTAACGCCAATCGATTGTTAGTCGTTTGTTAGTGTTTGTTAGACAAAACCCAGCGTTTGTTAGACGTTATTTATTGAATAAAACAAAAAACAAATTTATGCCAAAGTTGGCCGCAGAAAATTGTTTTTCTAGTGATTTCGAACTTTTTTTCGTGACCAATCGATTGTTAGTCGTTTGTTAGTGATTGTTAGTCGGTTTAAATCGTTTGTTAGAGCTCAATTATTATTAAATTCATGAAAAACTTTTCGGGCCTAGAGCGCGCTGCGAGCGACGTGAAGTTGTCAGCATCATTTGAGGATGTGGACATGTAACTCGTCAATTTCAGCAGAACGGTGATTCTTATAATTCTATTCGATTGCTAGACGAATGTTAGTAATTGTTAATGAATTTACATCGTTTGTTAGAGTTCCATTTTTATTTAATCGCTGAAAAACTTTTCGGCACTAGGACGCACTGCATGTCGCGGCGGTTGGCAGCATCGCCGCGAAAGCTGCTGACGGGTTTGCACATGTCGCTCATCAATTTCCGCCAAACGTTGATTCTTGTCATTCTATTACATTGTTAGACGATCGCTAGTGACTGTTACTTAATTTGCATCGTTTGTTAGAGCTCGATTTTTATTTAATCGCCGAAAAACTTTTCGGCGCTAGAGCGCGCTGCAGGTCGCGAAGGTTAGCTGCATCGCCGCGACAGCGGCTTGCGGGTTTGCACATGTAAGACGTAAATTTCCACAACACGTTGATTCTTGTCATTCTATGACATTGTCAGACGAATGTTATTGGTTGTTAGAGAATTTTCATCATTTGTTAGAGCTCCATTTTTATTTAATCGCCGAAAAACTTTTCGGTGCTAGAGCACGCTTCATGACGCGGAGGATGGCAGCATCGCCGCGATAGTTACTTACGGGTTTGCAAATGAACCGCGTCAATTTCTGCAAAATGTTGAATCTTATCATTCTATTAGACCGTTAGAGGATCGCTAGTGATTGTTAGTTAATTTTCATCGTTTGTTAGAGCATCATTTTTATTTAATCGCTGAAACACTTTTCGGCCCTAGAGCGCGCTGCATGTCGCGGAGGTTGCTAGCATCGTCGCGACAGCTGCGCATGCAACTCGTAAGTTTGAGCGAAACGTTGATTCTTATCATTCTATTCGATTGTTAGACTATCGCTAGTGATTGTTAGTTAATTTCTTTCGTTTGTTAGAGCTCCATTTTTATTTAATCGCTAAGAAGCTCTTCGGCGCTAGAGCACGCTGCAGGTCGCGGAGCTTGGCAACATCATCGCGGCTTTGCGCATGCAGATCGTTAATGTGAGCAAAACGTTGATTCTTATCATTATTTTAGATTATTAGACTATCGCTAGTGATTGTTAGTTAATTTCTATCGTTTGTTAGAGCTCCATTTTTATTTAATAGCTGAAAAAGTTCTCGACGCTAGAACGCGCTGCTGGTCGCGAAGGTTAGCTGCATTGCCGCGACAGCGGCGTACGGGTTTGCACATATAAATCGTCAATTTCCACAAAACGTTGATTCTTGTCATTCTATTACATTGTCAGACGAATGTTAGTGATTGTTAGAGAATTTTCATAGTTTGTTAGAGCTCCATTTTTATTTAATCGCCGAAAAACTTTTCGGTGCTTGAACACGCTTCATGTCGCGGAGGTTGGCAGCATCGCCACGACAGCTGCTTTCGGATTTGCGCATTTAACTCGTCAATTTCCGCAAAACGTTGACTCTTATCATTCTATTAGATTCTTAGATGATCGCTAGTGATTGTTAGTTAATTTTCATCGTTCGTTAGAGCGTCATTTTCATTTAATCGCTGAAACACTTTTCGGCCGTAGAGCGCGCTGCATGTCGCGGAGGTTGGCAGCATCGTCGCGACAGATGCTTACGGCTTTGCGCATGTAACTGGTTATTTTGAGCAAGACGTTGATTCGTATCATTCTATTAGATTATTTGACGATCGCTAGTGATTGTTAGTTAATTTCTTTCGTTTGTTAGAGCTCCATTTTTATTTAATCGCTGAGAAACTTTTCGGCGCTATAGCGCGCTGCAGGTCGCGAAGGTTGGCAAATCGCCGCGACGCCGGCTTACGGGATTGCACATGTAACAAGTAAATTTCCACAAAACGTTGATTCTTGTCATTCAATTACATTGTCAGACGAATGTTATGGGTTGTTAGAGAATTTTCATCGTTTGTTAGAGCTCCATTTTTATTTAATCGCCGAAAAACTTTTCGGTGCTGGAGCACGGTTCATGTCGCGGAGGTTGGCAGCATCGCCGCGATAGTTACTTACGGGTTTGCACATGAACCGCGTCAATTTCTGCAAAACGTTGACTCTTATCATTCTATTATATTGTTCGACGATCGCTAGTGATTGATAGTTCATTTTCATCGTTTGTTAGAGCATCATTTTTATTTAATCGCTGAAACACTTATCAGCCCTAGAGCGCGCTGCATGTCACGGAGGATGGCGGCATCGTCGCGACAGCTGCTTACGGCTTTGCGCATGCAACTCGTTAATTTGAGCAAAACGTTGATTCATATCATTCTATTAGGTTGTTAGACTATCGCTAGTGATTGTTAGATAATTCCTTTCGTTTGTTAGAGCTCCATTTTTATTTGAATCGCTGAGAAACTTTTCGGCGCTAGAGCGCGCTGCAGGTCGCGGAGGTTGGCAGCGACGTCACGTGAGCTGTTTACGGCTTTGCGCATGCAACTCGTTAATTTGAGCAAAACGTTGATGCCCATAATTCTGTTAGATAGTTAGACTATCGCTAGTGATTGTTAGTTAATTTCTATCGTTTGCTAGAGCTCCATATTTATTTAATCGCTGGAAAACTTTTCGACTTGAATCGTCAATTTCCACAAAACGTTGATTCTTGTCATTCTATTACATTGTCAGACGAATGTTAGTGATTGTTAGACGATGTTAGTGATTGTTAGACGATCGCTAGTGATTGTTAGTTAAATTTCATCGTTTGTTAGAGCATCATTTTTATTTAATCGCTGCCACACTTTTCGGCCCTAGAGCGCGCTGCATGTCGCGGAGGATGGCAGCATCGTCGCGACAGATGCTTACGGCTTTGCGCATGTAACTGGGTATTTTGAGCAACTCGTTGATTCATATCAGTCTATTAGATTGTTTGACGATCGCTAGTGATTGTTAGTTAATTTCATTCGTTTGTTAGAGCTCCATTTTTATTTGATCGCTGAGAAACTTCTCGGCGCTAGAGCGCGCTGCAGGTCGCGAAGGTTAGATGCATCGCCGCGACAGCGGCTAACGGGATTGCACATGTAACACGCAAATTTCCACAAAACGTTGATTCTTGTCATTCTATTACATTGTCAGACGAATGTTAGTAATTGTTAGTTAATTTCTATCGTTTGTTAGAACTCCATTTTTATTTAATCGCTGAAAAACTTTCCGACGCTAGAGCGCGCTGCAGGTCGCGAAGGTTGGCTGCATTGCCGCGACAGATGCTCACGGCTTTGCGCATGTAACTGGTTATTTTGAGCAAAACGTTGATTCTTATCATTCTATTAGATTGTTTGACGATCCCTAGTGATTGTTGGTCAATTTCTTTCGTTTGTTAGAGCTCCATTTTTATTTAATCGCTGAGAACCTTTTCGGCGCTAGAGCGCGCTGCAGGTCGCGAAGGTTGGCTGCATCGCCGCGACAGCGGCTGACGAGATTGCACATGTAACACGTAAATTTCGACAAAACGTTGATTCTTGTCATTCTATTACATTGTCAGACGAATGTTAGTGAATGTTAGTTAATTTCTATCGTTTGTTAGAGCTCCATTTTTATTTAATCGCTGAAAAACTTTTCGACGCTAGAGCGCGCTGCAGGTCACGAAGATTGGCTGCTTTGCCGCGACAGCGGCGGACGGGTTTGCACATATAAATCGTCAATTTCCACAAAACGTTGATTCTTGTCATTCTATTACATTGTCAAACGAATGTTAGTGATTGTTAGAGAATTTTCATCGTTTGATAGAGCTCCATTATTATTTAATCGCCGAAAAACTTTTCAGTGCTAGAGCACGCTTCATGTCGCGGAGGCTGGCAGCATCGCCGCGACAGCTGCTTACGGGTTTGCACATGTGCCGCATCAATTACCGCAAAACGTTGACTCTTATCATTCTATTAGATTGTTAGACGATCGCTAGTGATTGTTAGTAAATTTCTATCGTTTGTTAGAGCTCCATTTTTATTTAATCGCTGAAAAACTTTTCGGCGCGAGAGCGCGCTGCAAGTCGCGAAGGCTGGCTGCATCGCCGCGACAGCGGCTTACGGGTTTACACATGTAAGACGTCAATTTCCATAAAACGTTGATTCTTGTCATTCTATTACATTGTCAGACGAATGTTAGTGATTGTTAGAGAATTTTCATCGTT
The DNA here is from genome assembly GCA_951751655.1 of Ophion costatus. NCBI lineage: Eukaryota > Metazoa > Arthropoda > Insecta > Hymenoptera > Ichneumonidae > Ophion > Ophion costatus. Next base: position 20,034,637 of record OX632359.1, on the reverse strand, counting down.
TGTTAGAACTCCATTTTTATTTAATCACCGAAAAACTGTTCGGTGCTAGAGCACGCTTCATGTCGCGGAGGCTGGCAGCATCGCCGCGACAGCTGCTTTCGGGTTTACACATGTAAAACGTCAATTTCCACAAAACGTTGATTCATGTCATTCTATTACATTGTCAGACGTATGTTAGTGATTGTTAGAGAATTTTCATCGTTTGGTAGAGCTCCATTTTTATTTAATCGCCGAAAAACTTTTCGGTGCTTGAACACGCTTCATGTCGCGGAGGTTGGCAGCATCGCCGCGACAGCTGCTTTCGGGTTGGCGCATTTAACTCGTCAATTTCCGCAAAACGTTGACTCTTATCATTCTATTAGATTGTTAGACAATCGCTAGTGATTGTTAGTTAATTTTAATCGTATGTTAGAGCATCATTTTTATTTAATTGCTGACACACTTTTTAGCTCTAGAGCGCGCTGCATGTCGCGGAGGTTGGTAGCATCGTCGCGACAGATGCTTCCGGCTTTGCGCATGTAACTGGTTATTTTGTGCAAAACGTTGATTCATATCATTCTATTAGATTGTTTGACGATCGCTAGTGATTGTTAGTTAATTTCTTTCGTTTGTTAGAGCTCCATTTTTAGTTGATCGCTGAGAAACTTTCGGCGCTAGAGCGCGCTGCAGGTCGCGAAGGTTGGCTGCATCGCCGCGACAGCGGCTTACGGGATTGCACATGTAGCACGTAAATTTCCACAAAACGTTGATTCTTGTCATTCTATTACATTGTCAGACGAATGTTAGTGATTGTTAGTTAATTTCTATCGTTTGTTAGAGCTCCATTTTTATTTAATCGCTGAAAAACTTTTCAACGCTAGAGCGCGCTGCAGGTCGCGAAGGTTGGCTGCATTGCCGCGACAGGTGCTTACGGCTTTGCCCATGGAACTGGTTATTTCGAGCAAAACGTTGATTCTTATCATTCTATTAGATTGTTTGACGATCACTAGTGATTGTTGGTGAATTTCTTTCGTTTGTTAGAGCTCCACTTTAATTTAATCGCTGGAAACTTTTCGGCGCTAGAGCGCGCTGCAGGTCGCGAAGGTTGGGTGCATCGCCGCGACAGCGGCTGACGGGATTGCACATGTAACCCGTAAATTTCCACAAAACGTTGATTCTTGTCATTCTATTACATTGTCAGACTTATGTTAGTGATTGTTAGAGAATTTTCATCGTTTGTTAGAGCTCCATTTTTATTTAATCGCCGAAAAACTTTTCGGCACTCGAGCACGCGTCATGTCGCGGAGGTTGGCAGCATCGCCGCGACAGCTGCTTACAGGTTTGCGCATTTAACTCGTCGATTTCCGCAAAACGTTGATTCTTGTCATTCTATTACATTGTCAGACGAATGTTAGTGATTGTTAGAGAATTTTCATTGTTTGTTAGAGCTCCATTTTTATTTAATCGCCGAAAAACTTTACGGTGCTAGAGCACGTTTTATGTCGCGGAGGTTGGCAGCATCGCCGCGACCGCTTCTTACGGGTATGCACATGTACCGCATCAATTACCGCAAAACGTTGACTCTTATCATTCTATTAGATTCTTAGACGATCGCTAGTGATTGTTAGTTAATTTCTATCGTTTGTTAGAGCTCCATTTTTATTCAATCGCTGAAAAACTTTTCGGCGCTAGAGCGCGCTGCATGTCGCGAAGGTTGGCTGCATCGCCGCGACAGCGGCTTATGGGCTTGCACATGTAAGACGTCAATTTCCACAAAACGTTGATTCTTGTCATTCTATTACATTGTCAGACGAATGTTAGTGATTGTTAGAGAATTTTCATCTTTTGTTAGAACTCCATTTTTATTTAATCACCGAAAAACTTTTCGGTGCTAGAGCACGCTTCATGTCGCGGAGGTTGGCAGCATCGCCGCGACAGCTGCTTTCGGGTTTGCGCATTTAACTCGTCAATTTCCGCAAAACGTTAACTCTTATCATTCTGTTAGATTGTTAGACGGTCGATAGTGATTGTTAGTTAATTTTCATCGTTTGTTAGAGCATAATTTTTAATTAATCGTTGAAACACTGTTCAGCCCGAGAGCGCACTGCATGTCGCGGAGGTTGGCAGCATCGTCGCGACAGATGCTCACGGCTTACCGCATGTAACTGGTTATTTTGAGCAAAACGTTGATTCTTATCATTCTATTAGATTGTTTGACGATCGGTAGTGATTGTTGGTCAATTTCTTTCGTTTGTTAGAGCTCCATTTTTATTTAATCGCTGAGAAACTTTTCGGCGCTAGAGCACGCTGCAGGTCGCGAATGTTGGCTGCATCGCCGCGACAGCGGCTGACGGGATTGCACATGTAACCCGTAAAGTTCCACAAAACGTTTATTCTTGTCATTCTATTACATTGTCAGACTTATGTTAGTGATTGTTAGAGAATTTTCATCGTTTGTTAGAGCTCCATTTTTATTTAATCGCCGAAAATCTTTTCGGCACTAGAGCACGCGTGATGTCGCGGAGGTTGGCAGTATCGCCGCGACAGCTGCTTACAGGTTTGCGCATTTAACTCGACAATTTCCGCAAAACGTTGATTCTTATCATTCCATTAGATTGTTAGACGATCGCTAGTGATTGTTAGTTAATTTTCATCGTTCGTTAGAGCATAATTTTTATTTAATCTAATAGAATAATAAGAATCAACGTTTTACTCAAAATAACCTGTCACATGGGCAAAGCCGTAAGCATCTGTCGCGGCAATGCAGCCAACCTGCGTGACCTGCAGCGCGCTCTAGCGTCGAAAAGTTTTTCAGTGATTAAATAAAAATGGAGCTCTAACAAACGATAGAAATTAATTAACAATCACTAACATTCCTCCGACAATGTAATAGAATGACAAGAATCCACGTTTTGTGGAAATTTACGTGCTACATGTGCAATCCCGTAAGCCGCTGTCGCGGCGATGCAGCCAACCTTCGCGACCTGCAGCGCGATCTAGCGCCGAAAAGTTTCTCAGCGATCAACTAAAAATGGAGCTCTAACAAACGAAAGAAATTAACTAATAATCACTAGCGATCGTCAAACAATCTAATAGAATGATAAGAATCAACGTTTTGCTCAAAATAACCAGTTACATGCGCAAAGCCGGAAGCATCTGTCGCGACGATGCTTCCAACCTCCGCGACACACAGCGCGCTCTAGGGCCAAAAACTGTGTCAGCGATTAAATAAAAATGATGCTCTAACAGACGATAAAAATTAACTAACAATCACTAGCGATTGTCTAACAATCTAATAGAATGATAAGAGTCAACGTTTTGCGGAAATTGACGAGTTAAATGCGCATACCCGAAAGCAGCCGTCGCGGCGATGCTGCCAACCTCCGAGCCATGAAGCGTGTTCAAGCACCGAAAAGTTTTTCGGCGATTAAATAAAAATGGAGCTCTACCAAACGATGAAAATTCTCTAACAATCACTAACATTCGTCTGACAATGTAATAGAATGACAAGAATCAACATTTTGTGGAAATTGAAGTTTTACATGTGTAATCCCGTAAGCCGCTATCGCGGCGATGCAGCCAACCTTCGCGACCTGCAGCGCGCTCTAGCGCCGAAAAGTTTTTCAGCGATTAAATAAAAATGGAGCTCTAACAAACGATAGAAATTAACTAACAATCACTAGCGATCGTCTGACAATCTAATAGAATGATAAGAGTCAGCGTTTTGCGGAAATTGACGAGTGAATTGCGCAAACCCGAAAGCAGCTATCGCGGCGATGCTGCCAACCTCCGCGACATGAAGCGTGCTCTAGCACCGAAAAGTTTTTCGGCGATTAAATAGAAAAGGAGCTCTAACAAACGATGAAAATTCTCTAACAATCACAAACATTCGTCTGACAATGTAATAGAGTGATATGAATCAACGTTCTGTGGAAATTTACGATTTATATGTGCAAACCCGTACGCCGCTATCGCGGCAATGCAGCCAACCTTCGTGACCTGCAGCGCGCTCTAGCGTCTGAAAGTTTTGCAGCGATTAAATAAAAATGGACCCCTAACAAACGCTAGAAATTAACTAACAATCACTATCATTCGTCTGACAATGTAATAGAATGACAAGAATCAACGTTTTGTGGAAATTTACGAGTTACATGTGCAATCCCGTAAGCCGCTGTCGTGGCGATGCAGCCACCCTTCGCGACCGGCAGCGCGCTCTAGCGCCGGAAAGTTTCTCAGCGAGTAAATAAAAATGGAGCTCTAACAATAGAAAGAAATTGACCACCAATCCCTAGCGATCGTCAAACAATCTAATAGAATGGTAGGAATTAACGTTTTGCTCAAAATAACCAGTTACATGCGCAAAGCCGTAAGCATCTGTCGCGACGATGCTGCCAACCTTCGCGACATGCAGCGCGCTCTAGGGCCGAAAAGTGTTTCAGCGGATAAATAAAAATGATGCTCTAACAAACGAAGAAAATTAACTAACAATCACTAGCGATCGTCTAACAATCTAATAGAATGATAAGAGTTAACGTTTTGCGGAAATTGACGAGTTAAATGCGCAAAACCGAAAGCAGCTGTCGCGGCGATGCTGCCAACCTCCGCGACATGAACGTGCACCTAAAAGTTTTTCGGCGATTAAATAAAAATGGAGTTCTAACAAACGATGAAAATTCTCTAACTATCACTAACTGTCGTCTGAGAATGTAATAGAATGACAAGAATCAACGTTTTGTGGAAATTGACGTCTTACATGTGTAAAGCCGTAAGCCGCTGTCGCGGCGATGCAGCCAACCTTCGCGACCTGCAGCGCGCTCTAGCGCCGAAAAGTTGTTCAGCGATTAAATAAAAATGGAGCTCTAACAAACGCTAGAAATTAACTAACATTCACTAGCGATCGTCTAACAATCTAATAGAATGATAAGAGTCAACGTTTTACGGTAATTGATGCGGTACATGTGCAAACCCGAAAGCAGCTGTCGCGGCGATGCTGCCAACTTCCGCGACATGAAGCGTGCTCTAGCACCCAAAAGTTTTTCGCCGATTAAATAAAAATGGAGCTCTAACAAACGATGAAAATTCTCTAACAATCACTAACATTCGTCTGACAATGTAATAGAACGACAAGAATCAACGTTTTGTGGAAATTCACGTCTTACATGTGTAAACTCGTAAGCCGCTGTCGCGGCGATGCAGCCAACCTTCGCGACCTGCAGCGCGCTCTAGCGCCGAAAAGTTTTTCAGCGATTAAATAAAAATGGAGCTCTACCAAACGATAGAAATTAACTAACAATCACTAGCGATCGTCTGACAATCTAATAAAATGATAAGAGTCCACGTTTTGCGGTTATTGATGCGGTACATGTGCAAACCCGTAAGCAGCTGTCGCGGCGATGCAGCCAACCTCCGCGACATGTAGCGTGCTCTAGCACTGAAAAGATTTTCGGCGATTAAATAAAAATGGAGCTCTTACAAACGATGAAAATTCTCTAACAATCACTAACATTCGTCTGACAATGTAATAGAATGACAAGAATCAACGTTTTGTGGAAATTGACGATTTATATGTGCAAACCCGTACGCCGCTGTCGCGACGATGCTGCCAACCTCCGCGACCTGCAGCGCGCTATAGCGCCGAAAAGTTTCTCAGCGATTAAATAAAAATGGAGCTCTAACAAACGAAAGAAATTAACTAACAATCACTAGCGATAGTCTAACAACCTAATAGAATGATAAGAATCAACGTTTTGCTCAAATTAACGAGTTGCATGCGCAAAGCCGTAAACAGCTGTCGCGACAATGCTGCCAACCTCCGCGACATGCAGCGCGCTCTAGGGCCGAAAAGTGTTTCAGCGATTAAATAAAAATGATGCTCTACCAAACGATGAAAATTAACTAACAATCACTAGCGATCGTCTATCAATCTAATAGAATGATAAGAGTCAACGTTTTGCGGAAATTGACGCGGTTCATTTGCAGACCCGTAAGTAACTATCGCGGCGATGCAGCCAACCTTCGCGACCTGCAGCGCGCTCTAGCGCCGAAAAGTTTCTCAGCGATTAAATAAAAATGGAGCTCTAACAAACGAAAGAAATTTACCAACATTCCCGAGCGATCGTCAAACAATCTAATAGAATGATAAGAATTAACGTTTTGCTCAAAATAACCAGTTACGTGCGCAAAGCCGTAAGCATCTGTCGCGACGATGCTGCCAACCTCCGAGACATGCAGCGCGCTCCAGGGCCGAAAAGTGTTTCAGCGATTAAATAAAAATGATGCTCTAACAAACGATGAAAATTAACTAACAATCACTAGCGATCGTCTAACAATCTAATAGAATGATAAGAGTCAACGTTTTGCGGTAATTGATGTGGTACATGTGCAAACCCGTAAGCGGCTGTCGCGGCGATGCTGCCAACCTCCGCAACATGCAGCGTGCTCTAGTGCCGAAAAGTTTTTCGGCGATTAAATAAAAATGGAGCTCTAACAAACGATGAAAATTCTCTAACAATCACTAACATTCGTCTGACAATGTAATAGAATGACAAGAATCAACGTTTTGTGGAAATTTACTTGTTACATGTGCAGTCCCGTAAGCCGGCGTCGCGGCGATGTGCCAACCTTCGCGACCTGCAGCGCACTCTAGCGCCGAAAAGGTTCTCAGCGATTAAATAAAAATGGAGCTCTAACAAACGAAAGAAATTAACTAACAATCACTAGCGATCGTCAAATAATCTAATAGAATGATACGAATCAACGTTTTGCTCAAAATAACCAGTTACATGCGCAAAGCCGTAAGCATCTGCCGCGACGATGCTGCCAATCTCCGCGACATGCAGCGCGCTCTAGGGCCGAAAAGTGTTTCAGCGATTAAATAAAAATAGCGTCGCAATCTTTTTCAGCGATTAAATAAAAATGGAGCTCTAACAAACGATAGAAATTAACTAACAATCACTAGCGATAGTCTAATAATCTAAAAGAATGATAAGAATCAACGTTTTGCTCAAATTAACGATCTGCATGCGCAAAGCCGCGACGATGCTGCCAAGCTCCGCGACCTGCAGCGTGCTCTAGCGCCGAAGAGTTTCTTAGCGATTAAATAAAAATGGAGCTCTAACAAACGAAAGAAATTAACTAACAATCACTAGCGATAGTCTAACAATCGAATAGAATGATAAGAATCAACGTTTCGCTCAAATTTACGAGTTGCATGCGCAGCTGTCGCGACGATGCTGCCAACCTCCGCGACATGCAGCGCGCTCTAGGGCCGAAAAGTGTTTCAGCGATTAAATAAAAATGATGCTCTAACAAACGATGAAAATTAACTATCAATCACTAGCGATCGTCTAACAATCTAATAGAATGATAAGAGTCAACGTTTTGCAGAAATTGACGCGGTTCATTTGCAAACCCGTAAGTAACTATCGCGGCGATGCTGCCATCCTCCGCGTCATGATGCGTGTTCTAGCACCGAAAAGTTTTTCGGCGATTAAATAAAAATGGAGCTTTAACAAACGATGAAAATTCTTTAACACCGAATAACATTCGTCTGACAATGTACTAGAATGACAAGAATCAACGTTTTGTGGAAATTTACGTCTTACATGTGCAAACCCGCAAGCCGCTGTCGCGGCGATGCAGCTAACCTTCGCGACCTGCAGCGCGCTCTAGCGCCGAAAAGTTTTTCGGCGATTAAATAAAAATCGAGCTCTAACAAACGATGCAACTTAAGTAACAGTCACTAGCGATCGTCTAACAATGTAATAGAATGACAAGAATCAACGTTTGGCGGAAATTGATGAGCGACATGTGCAAACCCTTCCGCAGCTGTCGCGGCGATGCTGCCAACCGCCGCGACATGCAGTGCGTCCTAGTGCCGAAAAGTTTTTCAGCGATTAAATAAAAATGGAACTCTTACAAACGATGAAAATTCATTAACAATTACTAACATTCGTCTAGCAATCGAATAGAATTATAAGAATCACCGTTTTACTGAAATTGACGAGTTACATGTCCACATCCTCAAATGATGCTGACAGCTTCACGTCGCTCGCAGCGCGCTCTAGGCCCGAAAAGTTTTTCATTAATTTAATAATAATTGAGTTCTAACAAACGATTTAAACCGATTAACAATCACTAACAAACGACTAACAATCGATTGGTCACGAAAAAAAGTTCGAAATCATTAGAAAAACAATTTTCTGCGGCTAAGTTTGGCATAAATTTGTTTTTTGTTTTATTCAATATATAACGTCTAACAAACGCTTGGTTTTGTCTAACAAACACTAACAAACGACTAACAATCGATTGGCGTTATAAAAAATTCGATATTTCCATAGTCGGCGGCTAAGTTTATGGAGCTCGTCCGGACCACGGTCTTACATACAGGTCTGGAAACTCCGGCGTTTTTTAGTGGTGGGGGTAGGTCGCTTAGTGAAGCCATATTCTACGACTTTGAGCGGTGGCGCTGCGGTAGTGTCCTAATCTTTGATGCGGGACGGTGGTTGCAGGGGCGGGTTCTCTGTCTCTGTCTTACTCTCGCACAATTGCAGCTGTCATCAAATTCGCGTTTCAACCTAACCCTAAAACCCGAAAAATTGGAGTTCAAATATCGTGTCTCTGTGTATAAAAAATGGGAAAGTGGTGTGTGGTACCGAACTGCAAAACAGGTACGTGGAAAAACCAGTCGGTATTTCGTATCCCAAAAGATATAGAAACGTGGAAAAAGTGGGACAATGCTATTCCCGGAATCGTGTATTTACGCAAAACCGATGTGGTGTGTGAAAAACATTTTAACGAGGAAGGCATTTCCCGTGAGTGGATTGAAGTCGACACAACTGGCCGAGTAATTGCATGGGTGAGTTCGATTTGAAAATATCATATGCAGTTAAAACCGTAAGATTTCCCATCGAATCATGTATTTTTCTATTAAAGGTTGCATACAAGTATCCACAACTCAAGAAGTTCGTCGTGCCGACAAGATTGAACAGAGTTTTAGAAGGCAAACGTCCGGATGTGGCGAATGAGCATAACGTTTCGGCCCATCCTACAAATCAGGCAACTTCATCGATTCAAGCAGTCGGTAGTTCTGTTAGTGAGTTTCTTCTGGTGGCAGTCATATAGGCTGCAATCATTTGGAAAAATTTTAATGTGTCGCCGCGGTATAAAGATAGATACGTTGTGAGAACCGTAGACATTCCAAAAATGATATTTCTGCTCTTCTGCATTTTTCTATCTCATGTTTTCGCATTGCAGATATCTCTTCACCAACCTCAGCCACTGGCATGAGTGATGAGTTATCGATCCCTCCCGTTGGAGCAACGAAGTCAGAATCTCTAGCGGTAACATCGTTGGCTCCTCAGGAGCTTGTCGAAACACGAAACGATTTCCACGCGCGTGTGTGTGTGTGTGTGTTTATAAATATATATACGAATATTTCTTAATTTTGAATGAATAAATTTGAATAAGAAACGAGAAAATGGAACCGATATTTTTATTCATACTTACCTGTATTTTTAAGACTGAGAAACCTATATAAATAAAAATGGATGCGATTTCCTTGAAATTATGCTAATAGGTTTTTTTCTATTCTTACGCGTTCTTCGATACAAAGCGACGAAAATTCATTGCCCAGATATACAAGTGTCGCATTCAATAGCTCATTAAATAGGGTTTCTTTGAGTTTGTACTTAACTACAATCTGCAATATAGTAACATTTGCAACACATAGTACAATAGAATTAGGATCATATTAATCTTAATTACAATACTTATACAATACTTATACAATAAGCCAAACAAACTTGCCAAATCTGAGGTGAAAGTAGAATGTTTAAAATCGTTCATTTTTCGTCGTGCTTGCTCACATTTCGATAAAACTTTAGTCGTTGTTAATAACATATTTTTCTGTGTTTATTCATTCATGTGTTCATTTCGGAATTCCTTTTTCCATATACTATAATTCCGTCACTATAATAAATAGGTATGTCAACGTACGCAGGTGGCATAACGGCGAAAATCCGTGGGTGAGACTGAGACGGAGAACCCTTCTCCGCAAACACCACCCCTCGTCGAAAATTAGGACGCGACCGCAGCGCCACCGCTGAACTCTAAGAATGATGGCTTCATTAAACGACCTACCCCCACCACGGGAGTTTCCAGACCTGTATGTAAGACCGTGGTTCGGACTCCTTTACATACACCTCACCAAAGTTAGCCCCCCCACTTTGACTAATCGAACTTTTTTTTTACGAATCGTTTGGTGGTCGTTTGGTAGCGTTTGGTAGTCCCTTTAAATCGTTTGGTAGTTATCCGTTTTTCGAAAAATCGATAATCAAAAATTGGGCAGTAAGTTAGCACCCCCACTTTGACTAATCGAACTTTTTTTTTTACGAATCGTTTGGTAGTCGTTTGGTAGCGTTTGGTAGTCCATTCAAATAGTTTGGTCGTTTTCCGTTCTTTCGGAAAATCAAAAAGAAAATACCGATCCATGAGATAGGAGAATAGGTGGCGGAGAAAGACTCGATAACCAACGCCATCTATGGCAAAAACGTCGTATATTATCGCGACCAATCACAGCCTTCCGTTTCGGGTATGCGTAATTTCTTTCGGTTCGGTCGGAGTTTATTAAAAAATTTAATTCGAAAATGTTGATGCGTTTGCATTTCGTTTAATTTATTTCCCAGCGACTTCTCCGTACTATCGTTCTTGGATTTAGTTGACTTTGGAGTATAACTATGAAAATGACGCATCGTTCTGCCCCTGCGGGTTCTGGCGACCAATCACAGCTCTACATTCCTGATACGCACGTATTTTGTGTTATCGTATTTGATTGATCGACTACCAAGCGTCACGAATAGAATACCAAACGCTATCGGATATTTTTCTATCGATCGAGCCCCATTAGAACGTAAACTGACAAGAAATAACGAGTGAATCTACGCTAATAAATAATTCTGCCAGTGCGGCTTCTGGCGTCCGATATCAGCTCTCCATTCCGGATTCGCGCGTATTTTGTTTTGATGTTTCTTTATCGATCCAGACAAATTAGAATTAAATTGTATTTTTAAAAACGAGTTAATTTGCGTTAATGGATCGCTCTGCCTCTGCCGCCTCTGGCAACCAATCAGAACCGTCCACTGAGGACGCTCATGTATTTTGTGTTGACGTTATTTCGCGATTGATTACTAAGGGTCCTGAATCGAATATCAAACGCTGTTATTTATTTATCAATCGATTAAGTCTCATTGCAATGAAATAAGCCACAAAATGATAGCTGAATTTTCAGCCATCGATTTGTGGTCGGTCAGTCATTAGTAATATTCTTGTTTCCGCTGCGGCTTCTGGCGACCAACCACGGCTCACCATGATCAATTGAACGGTGAGCTGTGATTGGTCGCCACAAATCGTGGCCGACCAAGAACTTATTTACGCAGGGTCCCTGATTATTTTTGGCTAATCCAGTTCTTAATAAAACTTGATTGATAGAAAAGCATATGATAGTATTTGGTATTGAATCCGGAATGTTGGTAGGCGATTACTAAATTATGACAACGCATAATACTTGTGGGTCCTGAATGGAGGGTCTTGATTCGTTGCCAAAAACCGAATTTTCTGGCCAATTCTGTTGTACGGAAAACAAATAATTTTGTTTAGCGGAAAACTCTGTCTCTGAACTATTTCGATACGCTAGTAAACAACGGGCCGAAAACGCAGGACGGCCATTTTAATGAATGAGATATCGCCGATCGAAGGAAGCGGAGCGCAAGGCGTGTGCTAGCTCGCACCCGGAGGCCACGTTCTTACTCCCGTTTAACGGGAGGGTAGGGGACTCAGCGCGAAAAAAAACTTTTGCGATTTTTTTATTATTTATAAGTATGTATAGTCTACATTTATTGAAACCTTCTATACAAAGTGTAATTTCAAGAACATTCCGTGAAATTTGTACGCGAAAATATCCACAAACAAGCCGGTGACAAAGCTTTTCCAAGAACGCCTTTGGAAAAACACGATTTGCGGTGTTCACTGTATCTCAGCTAGAAATGATCTAAAATAAAGTACCATTAGAATTAAGTCAAAGTATCATCAAATCCTCCCTCCAACGGTATTTGATAATTTTTCATTAAATCCGATCCATCCGATTATTTCCGTCCGACAGTTGGATCCGACTATCTGAAGGCGCTCGTGCCATACATTTGTTTGGGCATACAATACACATCCGATCCGATAGTCGGATCGGATTGTCGGACGGAAAAAATCGGACGTGTATTCCCAGCCTTACAACCATATTCAAAGATGTACCTTGAGAATGAAGGATACCTTGTTCTTTGTTCAGAACAAAGAATAAGGAATCCTTATTCCTCAAGGATCATCTGTGAATACGGGTGTTAACGTGTGACGACCGTACCTCAATTGATCGCCGCGAATCAATAAAAGTGATCGCTCGCGGACGGCCCACGCGCTCGCCCGCGTCGTATGGCCACGTCCTCTCGCCGCATCGAAGTACTATCAAGGTCCGTGGACATCTTGCGCTGTGGATAACACACGTTGGCGGTAAACAGAAGTTAATCGTAATTGCGCGCAGTGCACCAATTGAGAGGACATTTAACGGGTTACGACCGTACCTCGATTGATCGCCGCGAGTCAACAAAAGTGATCGCTCACGAACGGCCCAGGCGCTCGCCCGCGTCGGATGGCCATGTGCTCTCGACCCATCGAAGGACTATCGAATTCCGCGGACGTCGTGCGCCGTATGCAACACGCGCCATCGAGCCCAGTAGATCGTGACGGTGCGATGGGCACCGGAAACGAGGACATACAAGATAGTATGACGGTCCTTCTGTAAAATCGTCGCGCCAAGACCCTCGTGGTTTCCTTCACCACGCGCGAAGCGAAATCCTCTAAGGCATGCAATCGCCGGGGACCGCGACAACGATTCATCTGCGTGGTCGAAAACGATTCTTCTCCTTCACAACGAGCATCGAGGTCTCAGCAGAGTCATGTGCCAGATACCGGACATGAGGATACGACCTTCCTTAGTGACATCCGCCTGTCACCGCTGGACGACAACGAATACGAACGACGATCGGTCATGAAACTAGAGGAGCCGATGGACGTCCAGATGCGCAGCATCGTTCCCCTTGCGCCAACGATCGTGCGGACATGAGCGTCGGTGAATGATCTGAGTAATTTCCGATGAGCCAGATTGCAATGGCGGGTTGGAGAGTCGGGCCACTCGAGGAGGTAATGTGCATTACAGTCTGTAGTAATTCATGAATGTGCATACGCAGTGAGGAACAGCTGATAAGGTACGAGGCCAACAGTGCCAAGTGCAAGACTATATCAGTCCCGAGAACGTCTCTCATGCCTGGATTCGAAAGTGAGACATAATTCACCCTAACCTTCATTTGCGAGACAGAATTTGCCCTGTAACCATATACTTTGGGAGCATTCGCTTGTTCCCAACCCTGTGTTCATTTCTTTGGGAGACAGAATTCGTCTTCCTGTAAACTTCCCATGTGAGAGAAAATGTGCCTTTTCGTTTTTTCATTTGTAGGCGAGACATATTCCACCCAAGTACGCACTTACGAGGCGGAAGGGTGGCAATTGTATGCCAAATATCCCACGAACATAGCTATAGTTGTCCAATTGTATGTTACTCTCATGTACTTTAGGTAAGGATTTCTCTCAATAAACATAATGAACGTAAATAGAAAATAAACGCTAATTAAAAAATAAATCTAACAATCATAACTTCGCGCTTTTGTTTTTAAAAAAAACCCAGTAAAATAAAGGAATCGGATTTTAATATATTCTATGAAAAGTGCACGTTAAAAAATGTCAAAAAGAGGCCATAAGGGCTATAGAGAAATATATTCACGCATTTGTCACAGCCATATTGCTATCTTACACGTTGCCCATTTATACCAGAATAAGTGAAGAATTGCAAGTGAAATAGAATGCACACACCGTCTACATAGCCATTCAGGAATACAGACAGGGTTTTTTGTCCACAGCTCGTTGAAATAAAGGTATCGTCGTTCCAAATGACCTTCCTAATTGTACCGACCTCAGCGAAAATTCGTTTGAACATACAGCCGAACACGAGTCCGCTTCCCAGCCTCGTAGTCAGTCGCATTTCGTTGAGAAATAGCCCACAGGCTACAGCCATACGCACGCGAAACACACATGTACCGGTCCGTGTACGCACCGTCCGTGTAGAACTGGAGCTACATCACGTTCGTGTTTGTATTTTTCTCCAAAACTACGAGACGACGATTCGAACCCACGTCCTCTCGATTTGCTGATTACAGAGGTAAGCACGCTAACCACTAGACCAGCACATCGAGTTGCGATTTTGTATCTATCAATTGTCTGGTAAGCACACAAAAATAAATTTGTGCGTTATTTATTGCAATCACTTGAGAAGTAAATTCTCAAAAATGATTCTTACTTTCTGATGAACAATGCATTGGAACGTAAAGCGACAGAAAGGTTTAAATTAGTCGATACCCATTGCTGTTATACAATACGATCGAATATTAAAATTTCATTCGAAAAAGTCCTTTGTTGCTTGCAGTATTCACAAAACTGGTGCGACGTTACAAGTACTTGGAGATGATGTTTGAGAACGAGATAAAAAAACTGCTAGTCTTCATGAAGGATTCTCTTCGTTTGAGAGAATTAAACTGGCGAGAATGACCGCTCCCTGGATTTCCAACGGTTCCGTACCACCTACCGTCCTCTCGGTTCTCATCAACAAACATCTCGTCAGGGACAACTGGCCCTTGACTTTCTCATGGAGGTCTTTGTCACGTGGAAAACGGAGAAGGGCTCGGCCAGTTTGATGACGGCGTCGAAACGCGGCGGGATGGAGGGAAGGTATAGCGTCGTCAATTTTACTTAGCTACTTTGAAATTCAACTTTTCTCGAATCCACCTTCGCCAATGCAAGCCTTTCCTTTAATCTAAAAAGGCCCGGAAATTGTTCGATATTAACTCATTGCTTGCTTTTATTCTTACGTTTGGTTTTTTTTATTAAGCGTAACGTGATCCCTGCGTGTTTACAAAAATGAACAACAAGAAAATTTCACTCGTAGCCTGAATACGAGAGAAAAGTTTGCAATCGTTGGGTCGTGTTGGCAGGTTAATGGAATTTGTGCCACCTAACAAGACATCGGAGGAACATTTCCGTTCGGTGTTCGAGTCGAGCGGATTGACCGACATCATTCAGCTCCACAAGGCTCAAGTGAGTCAGGAAGCTAAACGCGATCTTTAACAGCTGTTGCTAGACGATTTGGCTGACAACCGACCGATCAAGGACATTGTGCTTATTCTCAAGGAAATAGCGCTTAGGTGTGGCATTCCCGAGCACGAAGGCATCGGACTGGTAATCATCGAATATTAATAAAAAACCCCTCCCTGAACTCGTCCGAAATTCACGATATATTTCTTCACCTTTCCGCAGATATGGTACATTGTGATGGGACAAGCCGAGTGGAACAAGGAGGAAGATTTGGGCGCAGCGCACGCGCTCAAACATTTAAAAACCTATACACCGTTATTCGGTGCATTCCCATCCACTGCCAGTTCTAAGCACGCTCTTATATTCAAAGTTCAGGACTTTTATTACGAGAACATGAACTTCATGAAAGTCTTCCAGAAGATCGTTTTGTTATTCTACAAAAGTACGCCCTCTATCTTGCGCTCTTTTTTATCGCTGAAAATACGACCGCGCGTTCTGATTTAACTAATACCGTATTCATCGGCTTTTTGTGTCATCAGAGGACGTAGTATAGCCGAGTAAATGATTCTGAAGTGCTATAAAGAGGGACCCTCGCGCAAGGGAAAAATGCTCTTTTTGGATCTAATGAAAACATTCATTGAATGGCTGCAGAACGCCGAAGAGGAATCCGAATCGGAGGAGGACGAAGATTAAAGAACTTTTTTGTTCGTTTGTTCAAAGTACGTTTCGAAATAGATCACAACCCGATGCTTCAACATATATATATATATATATATACAACGTACATGAATTTCACGTATCAATGGTTGCCTTGTGGATCCATTCGAATGATATTTCCAGAAAACGAAAGAAAAAAACCGGTACGTCAGTACTCTATCCAAATTTATTGGAACCTCTCGGAGGAAACGGAAAAAAACATCTGACTCGTAGGTCACGGCGACGGATAAATTTCAATAGTAACGGCAAAAAAATGTTAATCGCAAAACGAAAGAAATCTAATCAACTTGCGTGACAAACACTTGCTACGATAAAGAGACGCGACAGCAAGACATCAGCTGACTGTAGTCCTAACCTCATCTCACTCATTCGAATTACGACACATATTTCATTTGTACCCGACATATTTCGCCTATACAAATTTTCCACGCTTTTTACCAGTCGTGGCCCGAATATAATGCTTTATATTTCCCGCACCTGACATTGTTTTGACAGATTGACGTTGAAAAGCATGGAGGTTAAACTCGTCTAGTTGAGTCAAAAGAGACAGAGATAGAACCAATGTAGCCAAATATCAAAAATGGAAATACTGCGCGAATCGTTGGAATAACTATTTTTCCATTTTGCTAATTAAATGTGAATATTCATTCAACAGCTTACACATGAACATGAAAGCATATATACAGTTCACAAAGTCGTCAAAACGATCGTCAAAAAAAGTTGTCATTGTTAACTGGGTACCCTGGAATCGTTTCCGATATTTTTTTCTTAATTTTTTCGACCATTCATTTTTTATCCCAAAGGGACGAGATATTTTTCGCTTGCTTTTATCATAAGTAAAATGAAAATTCAAGCAATGAAATATGTATAATATATATCCGAACCAAAAATAAAACGGTATAAAATGGCAAACAAAAAATACTTCGTTATTTTGGAGTAAAAAGGCGAGGAAGAAAAGTCGGAAACAATTCCAGTGTTATTCAAACATGTTAATTTTCGCGGTGAATATCGAAATCTGCTTCCTTTCGCGGTGATATCAAACGTGCTCGTTTTCGTAAGAATTCTGAAACATGCTACTTTTCATAAGCAGCATCGCATTGAAATTCATTGTCTTTTTCGTTTGCAGACTAGACATCGGCGATGAGCAAAATCCACGGGTCTTTGATCGTTATTGCCGGGAGACTGCTGGGCGTACACCCCAAGGTCAAGCAGCAGAAAACAAAAATTCATTTTTCGAAAATACGTGCTGAAGGACAGCAGCAAGGTTTTTGAGGATGCAAGCAAATTCAACGAGACGACATCGCGGACAAGCATTGGGAGAATCACCAGTGGACCGACGCGTTCTGGACCGAGTAATTCAGATTCGCCACTCACGGATAGTGACAGATTGAGTCAGCCAATAGCAAATTGTATCACGAGACCCTTCGATTCAGGATATAAAACACGATTTCTCCAAATAGGGCTAAAATTGGTAGTGCAATGTTCTTTGGGAGTTGGGTTCTCTTTTTAAATCAAACCCATTGAAGTTTCTACTCATCCTATTGGCTATAAATTACGTATTTCAGCCTTTGATACAAATTATCCCTCGAGGGTCATTTGTTACCCTTGTCACTCTTGCTGTACGGCTAATCCGACACTGCTAACAAGTCGCGTTATTACCTTGCTTTTATTGTCGCATTTTCTTGCAGGCAACAAGACGTTTCTCTCGTCCAACCGATAAGCATTGGGACGACTACTCAATTGCCCCACACCCAATCCACTAAGTAATTATAGTTGAAGCAAAGACAACAACAAACGAAAAAGAAGCCTCTAGAAGATATCGAAAAAGCAAAGTGTGACAAAAGCGTTGACGAGCAAACGCGAATAACCGAGCCACTTTCATAATTTATTGTTTTTCGTTTTTTTTATTCCATACCTTCGTAATGTTTTAAGATTAACGATTTTAAGATTACGCCAGTACGGCTGTACCATAAAAGTGAGGTATTGCGTGAGTCTAACCGGGACGTAGTGAGAACGCTAACATACGTGGCAATGCGCGTTAATTTGCATATCCGAACGAAGTATCGGATTGCCCGTGTAAAGAGAAGAAAAAAAAATAAAAAATTAATTAACACATGCTCGAGCAACTTTGATTAATATTTTTTTTTACTCCCTAGAATTATCAGTATTGGCTCTACGACGAGTATCGTACACATCACGAGTTTCATTTTGTTTAAAACGCGTCATAAAAAAATCTGAATAAAAATGTCCAATCTAAGCAACGTATGTGTTCCGTCCTTCTTTCTACCCTATCTGCGCCGAAATATTCGTTCAGTTTCATTTGGAACATCCTGTTGTCCATACAGTTTTGAGAGACGATTCGGTCCATAGCCTGCAAAGAGGAAACATTGATACGCATTGAAAGCACTGAACTCGAATCTATCTTCAAAAAACTCATAACCAAACCAAAAGATTGTCAAGGCTTTTGCATCGATAAACCTCTCTGAGGCATTACGCTATCGAGGCTTTCCATCTCGTATGCG
The DNA here is from genome assembly GCA_951751655.1 of Ophion costatus. Lineage (NCBI taxonomy): Eukaryota > Metazoa > Arthropoda > Insecta > Hymenoptera > Ichneumonidae > Ophion > Ophion costatus. The sequence continues at coordinate 20,016,176 of OX632359.1, read as the reverse complement.
CTCTTCCATCCAGGCGGCCCACCGTTGGGTCATCTCTCTTCTGCGACTTCCTGTTGAGGTCCTTTGATTTGATTCTTCATTAGTAATAAGTTTGCGCACACTTCAATCAAATAATTATTCCAAATGCTTAGACAAATGCCGCTTAGACATATTAGGGGCGGTTCCCAGTGATGGACCGAATTTTAAATCTCGATTTAAAAAAAACGGAAAACTACCAAATGATGATTTCAATGGGCTAATAAACGTTACCAAACAACCACCAAATGGTTCGAAAAAAAACGGCCGATTAGTCGAAGTTGGGGGCGGGGGGGTTATATGGTTCGATACTAATCGGTCTTCTGCTCCCCCCCCCCACACTTCGACTAATCGGCCTTTGTTTTGCGAATCGTTTGGTAGTCGCTCGCTACCGTGTATCGGCCCATTGAAGTCGTTTGGTAGTTAGCCGTTTTTTTTTTCAATTGAGATTTAAAAATCGATCCACATTTCGCACCCTCCCCCCTCACTTTGACTAATCAAACTATTATCCACGCATCGTTTAGTAGTCGTTTGGAAGCGTATCGAAATCGTTCAGTGGTTTTCCCCTTGAAAAAATTGTTTGTTTTCCGTGAAATGCGTTTTTTGGCAACCAATCACGACCCTCCGTTCAGGACCCACAAGTATTATGCGTTGGCATAATTTAGTAATCGACTGCCAAACGCTATCATATCCTTTTCTATCGATCAAGTCGCATAAGAACTGGATTAGCCAAAAATAATTAGGGAGTGTGCGTAATTAGGTTCCTTGTCCGCCGCGACTTGTGTCAACCAATCGCAGCTCACCGTTCAGTTGTTCATGGTGAGCCGCGATTGGTCGCCAGAAGCCGCAGCGGAAAAAGGAATTTCTAACAAAAATTCACCCATTATTTTGTGGCTAATTCATTGTGATGAGACTTAATCGATCGAAAAATAAATCAGCGTTTGGTATTGTATTTCGGACGTTTGGTAGTCGATCAATCAATATCGCCAACGCAAAATACAACGAATCGGGAATGGAGAGCTGGGATTGGTTGCCAGAAGCCACATTGGCAGAATTATTTATTAGCGTAGATTTAATCGTTATTTCTTGTCCGATTATGTTCAAATGGGTCGCGATCGATAGGAAAACATCCGGTAGCGTTTGGTAGTCGATCATTCAAATACGATAACACAAAATATGGACGTATCAGGAATAGAGAGCCGTGGTTGGTCGCCAAAAGCCGCAGGGGCAGAACGATGTGTCATTTTCATAGTTAGACTCCATGAACATAGTTAGAATCCAAGAACGATAGTATGGAGAAGTCGCTGGGAAATAAATTAAACGAAATGCAAACGAATTAACATTTTCGAATTAAATTTTCTAATAAACTCCGACCGAACCGAAAGAAATTACGCATATCCGAAACGGAAAGCTGTGATTGGTCGCGATAATATACGACGTTTTTGCCATAGATGGCGTTGGTTATCGAGTCTTTTTCCGCCACCTATCGTCCTATCTCATGGATCGGAATTTTCTTTTGGATTTTCCGAAAGAACGGGAAACTACCAAACGATTTGAATGGACTACCAAACGCTACCAAACGACTACCAAACGATTCGTAAAAAAAAAGTTCGATTAGTCAAAGTGGGGGGGCTAACTTACTGCCCAATTTTTGATTATCGATTTTTCGAAAAACGGAGAACTACCAAACGATTTAAAGGGACTACCAAACGCTACCAAACGATTCGTAAAAAAAAAAGTTCGATTAGTCAAAGTAGGGGGGCTAACTTTGGTGAGGTAGACTGAACTCGGTACGCCGTACCAATAGTACGCTTGGTTATCGGGTACCGCGAGTGGCGGAAACTATAAATAACACGATGGGCCTTTTCGAATATCGAATTTGCAAAAATAAGGCGGGCTTGCATTTATTCAAAAAAATTAGGGGTGTGCGGGTACCCGATGTTCGGGTCGGGTCGGGTACCCGACGGGCTTCGTTTTTGCATTACCCGCCTCTATCGGGTACCCGAATTTTTCGGGTAGCCCGAATTTTTCGGGTAAATTCGGGTTCAAAAAAATCAGTTGGCACTGAACAATTCATAAAAACTCACCGGGTGGGTCGATTTCAGCCCCCCCCCCTGTGCTTATTCGAAGCGAGAAGAATGTAACTTTTATTTGACGTTTTGAAATTAAAAATACGCCAGAAGAACTAGCGAAAATATGTTTAAAATTGAAATACTATTTCGATACGATCCGCGAAAATTGACCTTTTTCACTCCGTAGGGTGGAGTGAAAAAGGTCAATTTTTCACTCCAACAGGGGGGGGGGCTGAAATCGACCCACCCGGTGAGTTTTTATGAATTGTTCAGTGCCAACTGATTTTTTTGAACCCGAATTTACCCGAAAAGTTTGGGCTACCCGAAAAATTCGGGTTACCCGAAAAATTCGGGCTACCCGGAAAATTCGGGCTACCCGAAAAATTCGGGCTACCCGAAAACTTCGGGCTACCCGAAAAATTCGGGCTACCCGAAAAATTCGCGTACCCGATCCGAATCATAGTCTAATTACCCGACCCGACCAATTCTGCTACCCGCACACCCCTAAAAAAACATTTTTTGTAAAAATATTAATGCCGAAAGAGTTTCTAATATGTGGGATCAAATCATTGGCGCTTCAGTATTATTTTATCTGTTCAGGAAAAAAAATTGCCAGCTTGCTCGACGATCATTCTTAAAAGTTGAAAAAATGCCACCATGAGACTTTAAACATTTTGTATTGAAAAAATTTCTAACTAATTTTTCTGTATTCTCTTTGCCTACATCTTGCGAAACCAATTGTGAATATTTGATGAAGTTCATCGATTTATTGAAAATCACCTTTGAAGAGGCTATATCAGCTACGTGGTGGATTACCTCGCGAGCAAATTTTCTGAGCATTATTGAACGGCAGAACTGTGAAATTTTAAATAGAAAATTGTTATACAGCGCGCACTTTTTTTGAAGTTATATCCCACGATAAGGACTCTAAAATTTCGAGGAAAAGAATCTTAAAGTAACATCAATAAATCGGTGCCATATCATATAGTCGTTAACGATTTATTTAACATTGTAATGACCGCCGATTGATATTGTACAATAATATTGTGTAAGCATGATTAAAAAGTACAATTATTGAGTGCATTTTTATCGATTCATAGCCCTTTATTCTAACTTTTTATTTGTTTTTTTGTAAAATGTCAATTTTCAGTGTCCCTGAGATATTTAGAGGTTAGGCTACTCTAATGACGCAAAAATTGGGGTTACTCAAAAAAATTTATTTTGAAGGAATAAGTAAAACGTTTAAAAAATCGTTTAGACTTTAATGTGTATATGCGTTAACAAAGTTCGTACTAAATTTCATAACAAAATATTAACAATTAATTTTATTTATTTAATTTTTCTTTTTTACCAGCCGGTTAATCTGAAACAATTTATTTAATTTTTACCAGCCGGTTAATCTGAAACAAAAAAAAACTTTATTTTCATGAAATAAATACTATTGGCTAAGACTCGAACGAGTTTTTTCGCTATCGTGTTTCAATCATTGAAAAAAATTGAATTTTTTTTCCTATTTTTCGAGCAAAGATGACATCATTATTGTTGATAACTAATAATAATTTTAAAAAGTTATGAGGGAAAACGTCGATCACGACTAAACTACTATCATACTGAATAAATGTACAAAATGTCACGTCAATCCGTTTATCAGATGTCGAGAAATTGTGTACACTGTTTTGAAACACATCATATCGAGAAAAACGGGTTTAAAGTTTTACTAGCAGTTCTATCGTTGAAATCATAAGTTTTCCTTCAATCTGCGTTTCGTGCCCCACATGTTGGACTTTCCTCTTCAATTTCAGTTGCCTAAAGTAACGAACGATTTTTTGAAATTTTCACAATAGCCTAACCCCTTAAGAGCCAAACGCTGCCGTTATTGGCACAGAAAATGCGTACATCGATTTCCTTTTTTATTAAGTTTCCCGACAAAACAAATCCGTACGTGTTTTTTTTCGGCGTCCATTTATTACCTCATCTTTCAATTTGATTTTTCAGGCCACGTGAATCGTCTTTATGCTATAGTATAAACATCACTATGCAATTTTTTCATTCAAATATGAGTTGGTTAAAGCTTACTTGACAAAAAAGTATAAATAAATTCTATTGTAAAATAAATTTACGGAAATCGAAATTCATTGGAATGTAACGTTATAGCCCGCTCATTCCCAGCCCTTGCATTTTATCGAGTACAATACTATGATATATAAATTGACCTGGTGTTGCCGGGGCAACAAAGGCACCGCAACAAAAGTAAGATTTGCATGCCCGCCTTCCGGGCTCAGTGACGACAGTTTGCTTCTATTGTCTCGGTCTTGTTTCTTCACGTTATCAAAAAGCAGTATTGAACAATTTTTCAAAATCAAATTTCAGACACCATAACACGACACATTTACGAAAGTACTCTTATTCTGTTTTATAATACTATTTTATTTCAACCCCAACGATGCCATTGGTCGAGAGTGCTTTCAACAATCGTCACATAAACGTGCCACCTCGATTGCCCATGATACTGAAGCAATTTTGCAAAGCCGCGATAAGAACTCAACCTTACGATCTACTGAAATGGTCCAGCGCTTACTTTCGGGCTCTCGCCGAGGGCGACGAACCGCCGACCAAGATCAGACTCGAGTGTCCATTGCCACAGACGATTTCCGGCCTGACTCTTGGGTTCTTGAGGGTTTTACTTCGTCAGCTTGGAGGCGAGTAAATTACATTTCTCTCGTATGCGCCACAAACTGCGATATAATGAGTGATCTCGTACAAGTTACCGGTAACGGCAATTAAAGCGGCGTTTCTAAAATAACACTAATATTTTCTAACGCTAATTGTACGGTCGAACGATAGATTACAACAACATTCTCCCGATCGAAGCAATTCTGAGAAGATGGGACGATCTCTGCTTGGATCGTAGAGATCTCAATCTGATTATGATTATCGGTAGATTTCGAAGAAAGTGCCAAGTGAAAAAGTTTTTGGCCATAGCCGTTGGTCTCCTGGGTTCGAGCCTTTTCGAAACGATGCTGATGATATGCGAACTCTTTACACTCGAGCCTGATGGCGGTTCGGCAATGATACCCGTCACTCTGTTTATGGAGATTTATGGGTAATCTTGAGTATTTTTTAACTCCATTCAAAGTGGCATTTGTCTTTTCCGGTTGTTTTCTCAGTGAAAGACAAACGAAAGATTATATTCGATTGTATTGAGCTATTTAATTACCATTAGAAAAGGGGAGAATTTTTTTGAGTTAGCGCGACCCATTTCGCGATCGAAATGACGACTCAATAGCACAAAACCGATACAGAATTTTTAGTCTAGCGTAAAAGCATTTCTAGAAAAATCTAAGTCAATTTGTTCGATTAAGTATTTGAGTAGATAAAACCCACAAACGTATTGATGATAAAAAGGTTATTCGTGCGAGTCGATATAATATCGTAAAAATGTATAAACAAAAGAACTCTAAAATTATCATAGCGAGGCAGCGAATCGTTAGCAAGGAAATATATTCTCTCACCGAACTCACCGAACCTGCGTCAATCCTGTTTACAAGATACCTCGCGGGTTTGCGTTGTGACGGTAGTAAGAGGGAATCTCTTGACGAGGACCCCGCGGAATTCTTGATTTTCGACAAATCCGAGAGTGTTCCGCGTCCACCGAAATTCTGCACGACTGGACGGGACTACAGCGCAATGACGATAACGGGCGAACAAGCTTCACTCGCGAACCAAGACACCGAAGCAGACATCAACGTAGATCTTGAACCGTCCTCCAAAGACGAGCCAGATTCCGATACCAAGCGTAGGGCGGAATGATTTTTTTTTCAAAGAATCCCTATTTTTCCAACACGATATTCTCCAACTCAAAGGAATATATAAATTCGAGTAGAAATGATAAAAGTAATGGTGCTCACTTTTCATTAAATTCAATTTTTGCATATAATATTGTACGTCTTTGTATATAAAAAATTATTCAGGTGCAATATATCCACAGAAATTTAGCACGATATTGAATCTTGCATTTTCCCCTTGTTCTCCTTCATTAAAGACCTTTCAAAACTTCACAACATATGATCCAAGCAAATTTCCCGAAGAAAAGTTATGGTCAAAACGTATTACTGTTTTCGAAAAACGCTTTATAAACAGTTCATTATTCCATCAGTTTTCTCACTAGTATTCTATATGATTTTATTATCGAACATGTTTTTCGTTCAAATGTGCCTCGTATACAAAGTATATGAAAATCTTACGCAGAGACGCCTGTAATCACGCCAAAGAGTTCCCATCGTTCTGAGAGTACGTCTAGCAAAGTGGGAAGCAAATTATCGGAACGTAGTTCTGAAAAGGCCGCGTTGGTCAGTCTGAACGTCGGAGATTCGATGAAGAGTTCGTCATCCAGAGATGACGTCGACAGCGAGGCAGCAACAGCCGAGGCAAAGTCTGGAAAAGAAGAATCCAGCAAAGCGGAATACGAATCTGGCGACAGTTCCGATGAGATTACGTTGAAAAACGATCGTCACGTAGGGCATGTCAAGAACGATGTAAAAATGGACTCGGATAACGCGAAAAAGAAGATATACTTGGACGACATGACACTAATGAGTTATTATCCGAACGTCCCAGGTTCGGCAATGTCACGATTTAATTTCTTCAATTGGTATAACGTAAGGCATGCAGTATTTTTTTTTTAAGGTATCGGACCTCGTTCGTCACCGGAAGAAGTTGCGGCTGTAGCTATGTGGATGACGGAATGTGCCAAGCTTCAGGAAGGAATGGTCGGTCCAAGAAATCTTCGTCACTTGCAATGTCCAACACTCGACCCTTCCGAATCCTCCAAATCGTAAGCTCGTTAATGGATATGAGTTACTTTTCGCCAAACAAGTCGCGCTCGACCATGACAAACAGAATTTCAAAAAAAATCTTTATCAACATGCTAATTTAAATGATTTTATCCTGAAAGATTTTACATTTTCGAAAAGCTCCGAAAAAGTGTTCTACTCTTTCGGATGAGCTACACTCCAGTGACATCCCAAAAATGAATAATACGTGAAATAATTGGATAACACGTACGCCAATACTAAAGATAAAGTAGATCGCAAAAGTAGTATTTTCAAGTTCATTTCTGTAATTTCCACCTGTTATTGGAATGCAAGTATAGTGAACCACCGTAAACGTATGTAGGTCGAAGATCGCACAAAAATAGCAAATAATGAATCTCGTAGCTTAGTGTCCACCGGATAATTTAGAAAAACGTCGATGCATTTTTGAAGAATTCTTCATACAATCTTTGGTCGTTGAGTACACGAAGTGCGTTTCTCGAGTATTAATTCATGTTGAGCACGATCGTTCTAAGTATTGTTGACTAGCTGAATATCGACGTATAGTTCATTAAAAAGTTTTTACTTCATAATATATGAATGTATATTAGTAGATTTCAAAAGATATTTTGTGTAATATAAATATACATTCTTTAATTTCATAATCGAAACCTATCATTACTCGTGATAGTTGAAACCGCGGATATGTACAGAATCCTCGGGTCGCGTGTGTGGCTAGTGTTTGCGAAATTTGCACGCAACCTTATACAATAATACACGTATAACAATGTATGTAATTAGCATTACTGAAATAATAATAGATATGGCATTGTCGTCGTAGGAACTTTGTCAGTGTCGAATAAAAATTTCAAAATTTATTCACAAGACACTGTATTTTCCTCGTCTTCTAGAAGGATTATTTTAGCCCGTCGGGAAGTCACGACCAAATTATTTCCAGGCATACTTGAGTATCAAAGGTTTGATTGTTCGTTACGAAATTCAACGATGGATGTTGATCACGTGCGATTCTTTAACGACGCGGTTACATTATGTTTGAGCGAAGAGTACGAGCTCCCGAATTGTCGTGAACTCGATACGTGTTGATCCGAACTTTTTTTTAAATCGTTCGAGCCCTGTGCCCGGAGACATTCGAAAAATTCGGATTCATTGATTTTTACGAGAAGTCGATGCGTTAAAAGATTAGTAAAAATCACTCGATATATAAGTATCGTGGCTTCTTTTGATCGTCGAGCTTCGAGTTTCATTAATTTGTCTAGGTAAAAAACTTTTGAGTATTTCTCTCAATCGACGACTTAAAAACCGTACAGCGTCAGCGTGCACGAACAATAAAATTATACGCGAAAATATGTATTTCTTTACGTGTGATACGTATATTCCGACGAACCGTTTTAAACAAACAATTCGTATGATTGATATTTTTAAAATACGTCTTAACTGTATGAGATCAAAATATCCTTTAATTTTTTATTTATACAAAATAGTAAACAATAAAATACGCGCAGGTTCCATATTTTCTGCATATAAATTTTTTGTCCCGTTTTATACGGAAAACCCGTGCTTTAAGTAAAATTCAATTTGCCACGTTTCCTATCGCGATTAGACGAGTAACGTTGGCAACGAACGCACGCGGAACAAGCGTCGTAATTGATTATGAAAGACATGATATATGATGATAAAGAGCAAGAGAACTACGAAAAGTATTAGAAAATTTCTCGCTCTTACACGACTCGTTCGCCACTCGAAAAGTTCGTGTTGGTGCGAAAAACGATTTCTGTACTGTACCGGCAGCTCGAATTTGCTCCTTAACGGGTACAACGAACGATAGAAGTCGTTGAGCAAAGCACGAATCACTTCGTTCTCCGAGCGTCTAGCTGGATCCATATCGTCGTTGAGACAAATGAATTTCCTGAAAAAAAGGCCATTCACGTAGGCACGGGTGAACGGTTTTTTTAAATATTAATTTACAAATTATTCAACACTCACTTGGGTTCGCGACGAATCTCGTCCAAAAGTTGCACTGTCAACGAGATATTGCTGGTCAGCATTTCAAAAATTTCGTTATTTCCGGCTTTCACGATCTCGTAACTATAACGTTTGTAATCACTGAATTTCCCAAGAAGTCTGTCCGCTACCGGTTGGCATTTGATTATTAGTTCTTTGGGAACGGTTGGCTGAAATTTTTAATAATTAATGTGCATCAATTCTGCATAATTGCTACATTAAACCAAATGATTGAGAATTGTTAAAAGAAACAATATCAACATACTATGGAATAAAACTTCTGATTCTTCAAAATCCGAAATTCCGACATTTTCTTTTCTACCTTGAACTCAGGGTACAATAACAAAACGCGTCGCATAATTCCAAACAATATATTAACTCCTATCAATATTCAATATAAGTAACAAATATCGAACCAAATTTGTAACAAGCGGATCAGTAATCGCGCGACACAAATACTTCATGTTGTATTCGAAAATGTGATGACTTTCGACAATAGCGAATTACGTCATGGGATTGAATAAATGTTAATTTAAAAAACGCTAATGACAAAATCTTACAAGTTTTGAGTCCAAATATCGTTCCCCCGGCGGTGGATTTGGTACAACGACGAGTTCTATCCTATTAGAACAGCTCGTTATGGCGATCTCAAAGTCGACGACGTAATTATAATCCAGAGGTAGACTGTACATTCTCGTCAGCATCGTTCTGATTTCTCCGTCGGACCAGGTGCTTCGTGTAACAGATCAACAACGGATACATATTAGAAGCCCGTTTCGTATAACCGATAGTAGCAGACGCGCGGTCGGAATGCGGCTTTGCCGAACTCCCATGTTAAGGGGTCTGCATAAGCTTGAAATAAAATAAGAAATACGATGTTTTTCATTCCACGGTTTCATCACAAGGGTCTTAAATTTAATTTTCAACGAAGATTTAGTAAAAATTCCAAGAACTGACCGGCCTATGATGGTTTTTATGAAGGGTCATTTCGCCTACCGCGCTACCGCATACCACCCGACAGTCATTTACCGTCTTTGCTTCTGCGTCCTTCTCGCAACTAAATATGTTTTATGAAATAGTGTAAATTATATCTCTTCAACCGATTCACTTCAAATTTGGGCAGAGCATATTTTATACTATTTTCTTCCGTATGATCACATGATTTTTTGACAAGTTTGCCCATTTGTTAGAAACAAAGTATGAATGTTTGTTTGGTTCAAAATGGAACTATCTTTTACAGCTTGCAATTGTCCTCATTTTTAGTATTACGAAAAAGTGCCCGGTCATCCGAAAGTCTTATTATTATATTACGAGTGGTTTTTTAAATTATTCATTTCAGATCACACTAGTTGCCAGAGTAACGTTTACAGGACTGGCAATGCAGCAATGCCGGCACTTTGTTGAAATAATAATAACTTCATTGGTTAGGGGAAATTATAAATAGGCTGGGCGGCAAGATACAGAAAGGGACAGGTAAGTACTTCAGGGAGATAGAGGAAGCCTGCAGAAAGATGAACGATAAGGAAAAGGGAGGAGAAAGAGATAGAGTGAAGGAATTAAGAAAAGGAGTGAAAGGTTAGTACGAGGTGCAAGAATCCGTGGCATAGTAAATAAGTGGAGTAATATGTAAGCGGAATTTCATTGTTTTCTTAAAAAACTGTTAAAAGTTGTGCAAATAAATATCGATTTGATTCACAGCTTTATTTGGTTTTCGATATATTTCATAAAAAAAAACAAACTTGGCAAGACTTTGTATTATGTGGGTATAAAAGCCCAACCTCGTCATACTGATACTCTCAGCAGAAAAGAAAAGTTAAAATCGTCGTACTTTTCAGGCCTGCAGGCTTTGTGAAAATCTGATACAACAATGCATTGAGAAAGCTAAGCTGCGGGCAAACTACGGGGAGTCTTTTAGGAACTGGAAATCGTGAGGCCGTAAGTATGGAATAAATAGCGAAAGCAATGGGGGGAGTAAAAAGCTCGAAAGGATATACAAAGGGAAAACGGGGAAAATAAAAAATACCATTCCGTTTCGTATCCCACCGTAAACAGTAATCGCCTTACCCTGACTTGTCGGTGTCGAATTTTTCAAATATTTCTTCAACCGTTGCTCGACGTTGCTCACTAATGATAAAATAAAAGTACGAAAAAGCGAATTGCATATCCTCGGAATTTCTTATTCTGTGCGACGACGTCTTCGAGAATTCCTTGTCGAACTTTTCCTGCATCTCAGCTATTATCGACTTGTCCAACAGATGCGGCATATGAGCCGGTACTCGGCGTCTTTCGAATCCATAAGCCGTATTGTATATCCTGTTAACATACAGCAAGGACTCGGCGTACGTGTCCAAACGACGCGATTTATGTTTCGACTGGATAGCCAGCTTGACTTTGTTCGGTTTCTCGTTTTTGACGTGCACTATATTTATTATGTCATCGTTGCGAAGACGCTTTCGACCAGTTTCAATTTTACGCGTGGGCGCATCACGATTTATCGCAGCCTGGTCACTCCCACGTTTTCTCCTAGATTCTACCTCGGCTGTCAAGTTTGTCGTGATCATTGAGAACTTTGAATCATTCGCGTCCGACTTGAGAAACTTGAGACTCCTCGATATACTGTGCGATGTTGAGACGTTCATCGTCGCAAGGCTGCTTTTTTCGCTTTCCTTTCGACGCTCCAGGACATCCAATAGTCTCGATGATCCGTGATTTTTCAAGCGAACCGTCGGTACAAGTTTGTACGGATAATCAGCCTCGTCCTCCAAGCCTTCGCTGTCCGTGGGTACGTCAGTTATATCACAGTCTCCGCCTATTTGCAGGGGAAAGGGACGTATACAGTAAATGAAATTAAAAAAAATAGAAACAAGATCCACGTGAAAATTTGCCTTTTTGCGTTATTTCTTTATGAATCATTACCATCAAATTCACATATAGTCGTATTGCAGACGGGATCACACGCTCCGTCGTCCACCCATGCCCATGGACAAACGTCCGAGCAGTCAGGTACCCACCAAGACAAGTAAACCTTCTGACCGTTGGCTTGAGTCACGAAGTCTTCCGGCCATACTTCTCGACCGAGAAATACATCGTCGTTGAAGTACAAAAATTTGTCTGAGAGACCGGGAATCCTGTGGATTTATTGATTTTTCTTAATAATAACCATAAGAAAATACTGAGTAATAAGGAATGAAAAATTTACCATTAACAATATAATATAACCGATTATCACTTACTACTTGGCCCTCAGCCAATTTTTGCCATTGACATTCTAAATTCAATAGTCACAATAGAAATTAACCATGGGAGCGTCCATTAATCGCATGAGATTCGGAGAGTAATGGAAAATCATATATTACAAGAGAAATGGTAGAGTGCAACTCAATATCATGTGTATTTTTTCACGGACTGTTTGTAAATTACATTATATACGTGTCATTTAAAATATATATTATTATATAGGTAACGATATATTAGTAACAGAATCTTTTATTTCATGTACACCCTTGCAGGCTTTTTACATTTGCTTCTTTCTTGCTTTCCTTCTTTCTTTACAAGGCTTCTTGTTATTAATCATCAAACATCAATCCTATTAACGTAGCGCTTCTTGCGTTCATACAAATTCCTTCCCCGCTTTCGTGCCTTCTTTCGCTTTCCTTATCTCTGCTCCTCGGATCCTTTTTTCCTCGCTATATTCTCAAATTGCCCCGCAACCTCACACATCTCTTCCACTAAATTCTTTCCCTCTAGTGCCTTTCTCCACCCTCCATTTGGTTTCCTCCTTTGCTGCTTATCCCGCTCTTCAAATTTTCTCTGGACCTGCTCTTCCATCATTTTCTTGGCCTCCTCGCACTCCCGAATATGTGCTAAAGTTTCCTCCGCTTTCCAGCATACTCTACACCTTGTGTCTTTGAAACCCTTTTCTGCTTCTCTCCTCACACTACCGCACCTCATTCTAGCCCACATTTCCCTGATCTCTCCCCTTGTTGTTCCTTTATCCCAATAGTCTTCCATTCCCACCTCTTTTTTCCTTTCTTTGTATTCTATGCAGAAATTTGGCCGGCGGATCTTTTCCCACTTCGTGTTCCGCCCACTTCTGTACCGCTCTTCCAGACTTTCTCTTCCATTCCTCTTCTTATCGTCTCCGCTATCTGCCCTTCTCCTGCTTGCTACATTGCCGCCATCATTTCTTCGCCCCATTTACTTCCGTCGTTGTTCATTAGCCCTCGCGCTTCCTCCATCAGGCTATATGTAACGATATATTATAAATGTATGTATATGTAGTTCTGGTTCGTTATATTCACCTATACACTTGGTGATTTTTAAGTACACAGTTCTCCCCCCCCCTCTACATTTATACCCGTTTACACATTTTCTTCTCCATTATTTGTTTCCATTCTGTTTTTACCTTTGGTCTTTTTTTCTGTCCTTTATGCCTCCCTTGTTATCATGCATTCGAGCAGTCTCACAGACTCACACAATTCTTTTATCGCTTTCCGTTTCATTCCCCTATTCATTTTACCTTTCAGTCCTTGCCCCTCTTTGCTACTTTTCCAAAGCAACCACCACTTCCTTACTCATTTTTATTTTTTCGCATTCAAGTATGCGTGCCAAACATTTTTCCTCCTGTTTACAACACCAACATGTGATATCTACGTGTACCTTGCTACCACCGTTTTCTCTATTTTCGCATCTTATTCTTGCCCTTGTGTCTTTAGTTCTTCCCTCCATGCCTTTCTCTTCCCTGCACTCTTCCATGTCTATACTTTGAATTCAATTTTTATAGTCCCTGCAATATGTCGAATTCTCACTTTTGTTCCGGTCTTGTTGTGCTTCCCGGTTCGTAGTTTTGTATAGCTCTTTTGATTATTTTCGTTACTCGCGCCATATCTTCGTCTCTTATCCTTTGCCATATTGGTCCCACTACTATTTCCTGTTTGGCTTCATTTCCGGTCCCGATTTGGATGGGTTTGCATTTTTCTTCAGCTTCTTCGTTCAGACACTTATGAGGCCATCTATCTTCCGGCAATTTTATTACCTCACATAGGTAGGTAGCTGCTTTTTTCCATACTTCTATGCCTTTGCTCCTTGTACCCACCACCACTCGTTTTGTCATTTATACCCATTGCCATTTTTACATAGTTACCCTGTAGTTTCTCGATTTATTTCCTCCTCTTTCATCCCCACGTCTTCCCTCGATACAGCATGGCACTCTTTGCTAATGTCTACATTAGGTTTAGTATTCTTTTAAATGCATGTATGTGATGCATGTATGTGATACATGTATGTGATATATGATATGATATTATACAGGGTGTGAGGACGGTCGATGCAAAGCCTTAAGGGGGTGATAGGTCACCTCGTTAGTAGCACATCTAACCTAGGTTACCTTAGTATACAAAGTCTAAGGATTTCGAGTTATCATGGTAAGTACGATTTTTGGAAAATTGCCGAAAATTAAGTACTAAATCGTTTACCCTCGTATGTTGAGGCTATTTTTTAAAATTTCATCAACATAAGAGGTATTTTTATTTTTTGACAAGTTTTTAATTAGTCAACACGTCCCATTTAGTTAGTTGTGTGGATACAGATGATTTTATTAGTGCTTGTAGATTGAATACACATTAAGCTAAGATGCAAATAAGTTTTTAACTACCACTTCTTGTCTGTTTGAACATTATGAACGAGTGAGTACCTAATTTTCGGAAATTGACCGGAAATCATACTTGCCACGATAACTCGATATCCTTAGAGTTTGGACTACGGTAACCTAGTTAGATATGTTTCTAACGAGGTGACCTATCACCCCTTTAAGGTTTTGCATCGCCCTTCCTAACACCCTGTATAATATTTAATACACAATATATAGTATATAATACCATATTATGTAACACCTATATACTACAGTATTTATCATATGTGTGTTAGTGAATGATACATCATACATAACTCTATTTTGCAGTATAATCCGTGTACCTTACTGCAATACTGGCATAAATGTTACCCTGTCAAAACTGTTATGCATTATTATTTATTTGGAAATATATTATTAATTATCTTTCCTCCTTGCATTAGCACCGCTTGTGATTTGATATGCATCATTTCAATTATAACTATTACTATATTTTTGATAGAAAAAATAGACTGATTAACGTAATTAGCAATTCTTTTCATTTGAGAAAACCACTTGCGGGTTTGTAGAAAATAATTTATTTCTTTGATTTATAACATGTAAATTGTGAATTGGGTAATAAACGGGTGGCTGAAGGGAAATGGAAATGGTTACGACCCTACTTCGATAGAATTACTCTGACAATAACTGATAACGCGAGTATTCTTCTAATACGGAAAACCCTTGATGGTTTTTCCTACAGAGAGAGGAAAATCAATGGATTCTTCCTAATGAGTAAGATTGATAATTACCAAATCACCTCTGGATAATGAAAACAAAAATCTGCCAGGTTATTCACTCCAAATCGAGTAGTACACAGTCTGGATGCTAAAACTTCGGCAAAACGACGGCTAATTTTTTTTTTACCTGTGAATGTGGCTCTCTATAGCCGGACTAGAAAAAGTAGGAAGATCCGCCTTATTAGGAAATATATCATCGTGTGTAACGAGTGTCATTCTGGGATTGTCCATGTCCAACCAGGTCGGAATTTGTCCATTAGTCACGACGTAAACGTGCCTGACCCATGGAGCATACATCTCCAACGAGCGCAAGGAGTATCTTAATTCATCCTTGTCGTTGAATCTGGATACCGCTGCGTTTACGTCCGATACGGAAATATACTTTTGTAGATTGTCTATGAAAATCGGATCTGTTCCGTTCACCCATGTGTACACCACGTCGATCGGCACATGCTGACAGAGCTTCTTCTGGAACGATGTCGCCAGGATGTTGTCATTGAAGGAATGAAAGACAGCTTCGTACTTCTCCCTGCTCCACACGAGCCAAACCTGAATGGACAAAACTTAAGTAAGCTGCTTAAAAATTAGGTGAAAAGTAGACTAAAGGGAAATGAAAGTAGAAATCTTCAGCGCAGTAGGCTTGAGAAGTTGGGCTACTGTGAAAATGGAGATACTTGTTCGTCACTTGAGGCACCTCAAATTGAAGAGGCAGGTTCGGCAAATGGCGCAGGAATAGCAAATTTGAGGTAACCTTATAATAGTAATGGTAGAACTGCTGGTAAAGTTTAATCGCGTATTTCCCAAAAATATGTTTTTTTTTTAATTTGTTACACTTTTTCAGTGCAATAGTAGTTTAATCTTGACTGACGTTCTTCTTGTTAAAACGTTTTTTCATTAGTGATTAAGAAAAATGACAATTTTCGAGAGAAAATCGAAAAAAAAATTCAAACATTTTTTTCTGATTGAACCACGATAAAAAAAACGCTCAGTCAATTCATGACCAATATAATATATTGCGAGGAAAACGCTCGTTTTTTTTGTTTCAAATTAACCATGTGGCCAAAATCAGGTACATTGCTAAGCCCCTCACGTTTAACGGTTCTTCACGAAATGGTTTATAACTTTTTTGATGATTCATATTTTTATACGAAACTTGGTACACAACTGTCTTAATGTGCAAACAAATAAATCAATGAACTATTTCTCAATCACCTTACTTTTTTCCTCAAAATAATTTTTTTTAAACAATCCTGTTTTTCCGTTCGGCACAGTAGCCTAATGCCTTAGAGTAATAATAGAAGGTACCTACCTCCAACCTTTAAAGCCTGAGTTTGGAAAAACTGATAAAATTCTTGCTACTAGGATTTGATTGTAAATTTCAATAGAAACTATATCTATTAGCGTTAAACAATCAGGTCAAAATTATGAAGAATTTATTGGCAACTTGACGCCATGGAAACCCCATGACAAGACGGCACAAATTGTTTCGTTGAATGTTGTTTGAAGCCTTGTTAATAAAATAAGGTGGATTATTACATGAAATCGCAATTAGTATATAATACATTACTGCGGTCCAGCGTCCACTTATTATTAATTGATCCACTTATTATTTAAGTTTTGAATTATTGAAAAACCAAATGACAAGGGAACCCTACTTCATACATGGTCCTACACGCACTCGAGTTTTTATTTCATTATGCTTTCTCACGATATCTAAGAATAAAGCAAAGGTCCACAAGAACGGATACAAAACTACTGCGATTGAGAAGTGTTACTATTCTTCAACGGATTAACAGTGCATCAAATTTTTAATCGACATGGTAGCATTTCTAAGCCTCCTGTACATCATCTAAAAGATCCTGAATTGTTCAACTTTTATTCGACGTCGTTAAATAAATGTCGTTGTTTGTTATACCCGATCGTATTAATCGGCGAGACTTTTATTCATGCCAAAAAACTAGATTAGGAGTTAAAATAATAGAACAATCATTTTTTATGTTTGTTGTTGTTGCATCTAACCTCTCCAAAGTGTACGATGCCTACGAAGATACAAGTGAATGCAACGAGAATGATGAGTAACGAGGATTTGTGAGAAAGAAGGTCGTAACTGCGACGCTGTATGAGTTTCCATGTGCTCATTATAATAAATATCAAACGCGATGCGATTGTCATCGCTGTGGAAATATCACTTGTGGTATAATTCACAAAAAAGAAAATAAAAATCGCCGGTTATTTTTTACGCAGTCATACATTGCGATGATTGCGATCAACGCGACGAACACGACTTTTGTTTTGCGTAGCCGCGGTATTTCTGGTACGTGAGTATATTCGTGCACGAACACGCTGCCCTCGGTGTCGCTCAATATTACTATATATAAAAATTACTATATATAAAAAACTATATAAAAATATACATATATACCAGCGGCCATACCCATACCAGTAAAGCCGGCAGTACATACCGTCAGAATCCTACTTGTTTTAACTAAAAAATAAAGTAATGACATCCAATAAATCTACTGTCTCCTTTTTCAATCTTTTCTCACAAAATCCACACGATGAAGTTAAAAACCCCCAAAGTGGCAGCAATGATACAAAAGTGGAACAAACTGGCATAGATAGGTTAAGACAAATCTTTATATTGGAGTAAGTATTCGGTCAAAGCGACAAATATATTCGAATTACGAATGAAATTACAACAAAAAGTATTCTCTCATAGCCCAAAACGATAGATTCCATTTACATGATATAACTGAACGGCCAAAATAGACGCATTTTTCAATCTATGCTAACAACTGTAGTGTCTAAACAATGCAAAAGTGTCCAATCTTTACATTTTGTAGTATTTTATTCGAAATTGCAATTGAAAACGAAGTATTTTAGAAGTAGATCACTGTAATTTTCTGTTATAATACAGCATTGGTCCCAATCTAGGTGGCGCAATTAGAGCGAACAAGTCTTAAGGTTTAGCCGTGTCCCATTTTTTCCCTACATGAATTCGATAACGTTTTGTTTGATGGAAAACCATTTGGTCGCAAATTTTCAAATTCCATCTGGTCCAGACCATTACTTTCCCGAGAAATCGATTTTTGTCTTTGAACAGTTGTTAAACAAAAAGTTTTGTCTTGATGGAGTCCCGACTGGTAAAATTGTAATCAGCAAATGACGTTGCACCAATAAGTTCCTCAGCAGATTGGTTGGATCGAGTGTTCCATATGATGGTTCCAATTAGAGCTGACATATCTCAAAATCTCATATTACTACTTGTTCTCTTTTTCATTTTTATCCCACACTCTTATGAAAAAAAGTATTATTTGATAAATTTGTATCAAGAGAATTGTCCAAAATCATAGCTGGCTATTCCAAATTTGCAGTATTGTAAATAATTCTATAAATAACTATAAATGAACATTCGTAACCCAGCAAATTCAATTTTCCTTGGCAAACTCTATCTGGATGTTTATTTATACTTTTTAGATTTCATCTCAACTGCCCACGTGATTTTCTCAATCTCTTTGCAATATGGGACGTGCTATTCTAAACAATACAAATTCACTTGCGTTGTACAGATCGTAAACAATTATGACTCGTTTTTACAGTGAATACGGACATTCAAGCAGAGAACTCTCGATGATAGCACAATTTTCTCTGCTGAGTGCCTTCGGTGGTTTCATAATCGGCGGCGTCGCGAGATCCAGAGACACTTTCGTGACCTTCATAGAGAATAATCAAGCCACAAAGTTCAACAATCATCAAGAGGCTAAACGCAAACTGCAACGGGAAATGTATCTTTCATTCATGAAAGGTGGTGCTAAACTGGGCTGGCGCGTTGGCGCATTCTCACTGACATTTACGTGAGTAACTTTCTTTTTTCCTCACATTGTGGAAATAGTGAAGCTAATCATTTTTGCAAATACCCAATACAAGTTTTTCAAAATGGCAAAATGCGCAATTTCGTGAACTTTCCTGTGAACAGCAAATAATAACGTTTATAACGCTTGACATACATATATATATATACATATATATATAGGGTGTCCTGTTATATTAGGAAGGAATTATCACCCAACAGCCGACGGGTAAGATCATGTCCTAGTATATGCCAGGATTCAACTTAGAAAAAATTCCACAGTTTTCGAGATAAAAACCATCTGCTTTCCGTTTCTCGCATGCCATTTCTACAAATCCTAACTTTCGTTGACCCGGTTTAAAAAAAATTCTCTCAGTTATTTGTTTGATCTATAAAAGTCTTCTTGTTAACCTTAAATGTTGAGGAAACTTTATGCCAAAAGATCTTGTGCGGAATTTTTATACAAACCAATTCGAACATCTGACTTTAATAGTCTGCGGTGTAAAAAAAATGTACGCATATTGTGCCAATTACTATAAAAGTTTGCTTAATTAGTGTCAATTCATATCATTTGTAAAAATGCCACGCGAAAAACCAAAGCAAACGATTTTTTCAAAAATTAGCCCATAATCTCGAAAACCGTGGGACTTTTACTAATCGGAAATTCTAGCATATAGTAGGACATGATTTGACCTATTGACAATTGTAGGATTATCCATTCATAACAGGGTAGCCTGTATGTGTAGTATATATATATATATACACAGAGTAGAACCGCGATTATTCGAATGTTGCGGGGCCGTATCCGAACGTTCGATTATCCGAACTTAATGATAGTCGTTTTTTCTTAGTTAAGGTATCGCCCTAAGGTATCCCCTTTTTTTCTCTAATTAAGCTGTTTCCTAACACTTCGAGATATTTTCAAAATACATGATTGGCTATATGTAACTTCACACATCAGGTCGAATATGAGTTGTATGTATACACGAGAAACCGTCCTGGAATGGTTTGAAACCCAACCCAGAGCTGCTGTCCCATACAGCTGCTGTTCTTTAAACGAATTCGAGACTCAGCGGCCAAGAAATGCGCAACTTCTATGCGACAGTCAGAAATTGATCGTTACTTAAAACCGCAATTGTGATTTAACTGCATACGTAGTGGTGGTATAAAAATTGAAACCTTCTTCATTGTTAATTGCTATCAAATAAAGAATTTAGGTTCGTTGGATTAATAAAGAAAAGTTTCGATACTATTTATATTAGACGCGTCGATTTTTCCGGAAATGTGAAAAATATTTTCGATTATCCAAACTATGCCGCGGCTCAATTAATTCGGATAATCGAGATTCTACTGTATAGGTATTATTGTTAGTCAATTTACTCGTCGCAATGACAGCGAAGCTAGCGAGGAAACTGGTCGTGGCAAGAAATTACACGCATTCTCTACTACCGACAGAGATATTTCTTCACTCTGCCCACAGTAGCGTAGCTGGGAGGGGAAAGGAATGGGCACGCCTCGTCAGCAAGCAAAAAATCCATCCAAAATGATTCAATTCAAATAATCAATTCAATATATTTAAGTTTCACTCAACCGAGCGTAAGGGAATAATTTAATAACACGTGAACTTTTTTTTCGTTATGATTTCGTAAGTTATATAAAAAGTAGCTATTCCATTACGTAAATAAAATAGATATTCAAATTTCACAATTAAGTCAACTGTAGGCAGACGCAATGCATTATATTTGCCAGCCAATACGCAACAAGAATAATACTGGAACATCAACATTAACAATATTATTGTAAATCTAAAAATCCGATTTGAGAATATACCATTAGCTCATGCAGTTGACGTTTTTTTATATTGAATATGAAAAACGGAGAGGATTCCATCAATAATTTTAAAAAGTCTTATCAATTTGTGTGTCAGCTTTAGAAGCTGAAGCTATGATCAGTATTGCCCCAACTTGTATAAACGTTTTCAAGCAGCGATAGTCCCACTGAGCACGGCCGGCTGCGAAAGAAGTTTTTCTGCCACAAAGCAGATAAACCGCGGCTTTAAAACATAATGCTTTAGGAACAATTCTCTCAGACGTTACTGCTGCACATAGAGAATGACATTGTTAAAAAGAAATTCCAACTGAAGAAGTGTTGGGCTAATTTGCAGAGAAAGATAGAACATTCAGACTTATTTGATTCAGTACCTACTGGAAGTAAAATTTCAAGAGTGGTAACTGAATTGAAGTATGATGAAGAATTAGTTGATTATTTTCTCAGGGTATTCGGAGAGTGTGATATTAATGTTAACATGAAAGTGTGATTAAAGCGAGTTTCATGTCGTGTGTGTTGCATGATTATCCACTATTATGTACATTTTTTAAAAGTGATTGAACAAAAAAAATTTTGTTGTCAGCCCCCCCCGACCCCCTCCTGCCGCCCCCAGAAAAAATGCTGGCCACAGCAATATCGGCTCAGATAACCTTGGTACAGAAAGCAACCTGCAGCGCGACTTCGTTTCGTCCACTCGTGAAATTCGTTTTTGAAAGGGCAATATAATATTCTGTAAACTTAAAGTATCGTATTCAAAGGAAATAAAAAATGTAGATCAATGAGGCAAATTCGTTTCAATGAGTTGTAGGCGTCCATGTTGCAGTTCACGGCAGAATCCCATATAATGTTAAACACGCGTAAATTAATCGTCTAATTACAACTCCATGAGTTACCAAAGAATTTCTACTAACACAGAAGCCTGCTGACCGCCACTTCCGTGTATCGAGGCAAAGATTCTGTGTTGGGATATATGGGAGCTGGGGCTGTGACCGGTGGTTTGTTCAAACTGAACATGGGTCCTAAAGGAGTAGTGGCGGGAAGCGTTTTGGGAGGCGTCCTGGGTACAATCGCCGGATCACTTTCCCTGATCGTACTGAATGTTGGCGGATACTCACTGTCGGATATACAAAATATGTCAAAAGTGATAGTCGACGCGAGACAAGAGTTGGTACTTTTGGGTAACGGAGTAAGCGGACATTGTGAAACTTTTCGTACGGCAATAAAGTTTTGAAATCTTTCTTTGCAGCGCATTGAGGGAAGCTTGCAAAGAACAAATGAAGCAGGAATTGAACTCTATAATGGAGACTGGCGCAGCTAAGGAGTAATTTATAAACATGAGAACTTTTTGACAAACATAGTTAACGAAACTAACTTACAGAGAAACTTTATGGAAATGAAATGCTCAACAATATTAATTCACTACCGTTGTGACGAGTAACAATAAGTGTATGGAGCATTCGTAGAATTGTTATGTAAATTTCCATATGTAAAAAAATAATAATCTTTTTTGAAAGTCGTGCGTGTCCATTATTGCCATAAGGAATAAATAGATAAGGAGGTTGCTTGGCTACCGCGAAATAGTAAGAATTTGCTGAAATTTATTGAGGATATTTGCGAACAGGTGTTACGACTCTGTGTTACATTTCAAGTACTTAGTCCGCTTGATTGTTGAGCAATTAATTATTGAAGTTGGGCTATTATACACGGGCGACACAGCAGAAGCTTCGTGAGAACTCTAATTCGTCTGTCGCAACATAATAAAAAGTAGTAAGAATTGAATGGAAATAGGCGGAAAAAATTATTGAGATTTTTATGAATAATTTCAACGAAGAGTACAGCATCTAGTCTGTCTCGTTATCGAGATATACGTGAAATGAAACACTAAATTTCAGCTGATTCGCGTAAAACCAGGGAGACTAGAGGTAAGGAGTGGACACAGCATAGGCCAATACGTAGTTCCAGTGCTTAAAAAATCCAACTTGCAATAGTTCCAGTTCGTGCCACTAGCAGCTCTCCTGACGATAACGTCTCAAATAATTATAATAGTCCAAACTCAACGCATGCGCACAAATAATAAAAGAATTTGATTTCGATGTGTCTTTGTGGTCCGCTTTGAGGCTCATTTTTAATATTGTGTTTTGTAATATTGAGAAAATCTACACGAAATTGTTTTCTTCGAAGCCCAAGGTAAGATTATTTTCGATATTCCTCCCAATCAATCGTCATTAGGGTTAGCCTTCAGTTTCTTTTTTCTTGCATGTGGTTCAGTTAATGCGAAACATAACCTTTACGCTTCATTCTCCTTGGAGTAATAAGCATAAAATGGAGCATCATTTATTAGTTATTTGCCTTGCAAATACAACCGTAATTTTTTGACAAGTTCCTTTTTTCCAGTGGGCCATGACGCTGCCCCTTAAGCGCAACTACTTCAGAAACGTCGACGTCGACGTCTGCCTCCACTTCGTCCGCCTCATTATCATTGCATGGAAAACGTCGTCGTGACACACGCATTTCTTCTGTTT
Organism: Ophion costatus; assembly: GCA_951751655.1. Taxonomy (NCBI): domain Eukaryota; kingdom Metazoa; phylum Arthropoda; class Insecta; order Hymenoptera; family Ichneumonidae; genus Ophion; species Ophion costatus. The sequence continues at coordinate 19,992,649 of OX632359.1, read as the reverse complement.
TTGTCTCAATTCTAATTAATTTTGGGGATTGATAATTATTGGATTTCCTTTCGGTCGGTTATATTCCGCGAGCAAGACGCTTCCGTAGATCGTGGCAGTGATTCTTCCAGCAGTACTTTCTTCCGTTGGTCCCATCTCTATTGCGTATTTCATTTGGCTGCTGATTTCTTTATTTCAATTGTCGAATCTCGCCGAGACGCTCCGAATGATACAAAAAATCGTACTGGTCACACAGACCGCAGCTATAAAACGACCGGCCGATGCGATCGAGCTCCAAACGACTCACCAGGAAATTTGAGCCGAGTGATCGGCAATGAAATATATAAATTACTTTTTATTTTCTTCTCATGACGGACAGGTATATTCATTACAGCTAGAAATAATAATAATAATAATAATAATGAAGACAAAAGAAAAAAAGAAGAGTATGAAATATGATCAATACTGTCCGTTCTGTTGTGTGCTCACAATAATCATGCACAAGAAATGCTAGTAACGGGTCGGTTTATCTTCAAGCCTTTTTTATTTATTATTGTGATGAAAATAAAATAAAAAAATACGAGACACTTGAAAAATGGTCCTTATTGTATTGTTTTTTCTGTGCTCATGTGTCAGTGTTCGGGTCGCAAACCTCGATGGTTTGTAACAACGCCGAGCTATCTCATTCTCCGCGAACGTAAAGTTTGCCAAAGAGTGTAGCAACGTCGATTCTGCACTTTCTTCGAGCTGTTCTCTCTCCCGTTGGTTCCATTTTTATTGGGTATGTTTTCTGTTTTGTTCGCCTCAATTCTGATTAATTCTGATTAATGATATTATTTATCAATTGAATCGTTGAAACATATGAGAAACGTGCATATGCGTATATGAGAAATAAATATAAAAATTAAAAATTCAACCTCGCTGTTTATCGTTCAAAGACGTTTTCGATTTATTATTGTATTTTCACGATGTAGGTGAAAAATAGAGTACAGAATTCATGGATATAATAATTGTATAAGAGGGAAAAAGCTTGTAAGAAAAAACAAGATTTGAACCCCAGTATCGTCGTGTATTATCCTAGCGCGCTACCCGCGCGCGCGCTATAATAAGATGTAGGTTTCCATTATTTAAGTTGTGGCTACGCTTGGGGTTCATATTCGGTTTGGCGGTTTATTTAGTTGGTTCACCGCTTAATTTCATTAATAATCAGTTGCTATTATGAGCTTGAAACAATAAGAAAGCGAAATAGGAGAGGTAGACGCAACAGTTGGGTCCCCCACCACGAATGTGCTGTCAGAGCACCGAGAGCACTGCAAGAGCATGAAGCGAGTAGGCGAAGCTAATCGATCGGACACATACGATCGCAGCGCCTCCTTAATAGCTGCGTTTTTGCGGTCGTTTCGTAAACACTGTGTGGCCACTCCTTACCTCTAGTCTCCCTGCGTAAAATGATAAAGCGCCCTACGGCCGCGGTCTTACATACAGGTCTTGCAACGAACGTGGTGGGGGGTTGTCCGTTCACGTCCAAACGAAAGTACAACTTATGGCCACAAGAGCGGCGCAACGAGTTATTGGTAAGCATGGAGACTGGATAGCTGGAGACCAAACTCCCGTGCAAAGCCACTGAGGGCCGTATTCACAGTCCTACCTCAGGCGATAAATTGAGCACGTCTTTATCAAGAACGTCTTAGTTGAATAAGTAATGCTCAAGATGTTATGCATTCACAGTAAAAAAATAAGACGGTCTTTAATAAGTAATAGTTCTTGGCAGGGACTTAAGAACGTCTTGACCAAGAAAAAGCTTAAGCGAGCTTTCAGCCATTTCAAAAATATTTCTTTTGTATAAACTAATCACGTTTAAGCTTGAAAACCAGGCTTAAACTTGAGCTGTCAGAATCCCCTCAAATCGGTGTTTTTTATCGGGCGTATCGGGCAAACGTTTATAAACATCGCAAAATGTCCAAGAAACATTGCTCGGACACTGAAAAGCGACTGTTCATAAATCTTCTAAAAAAGTACTCTCATGTGATTGAAATAAAAAGAAGTGACGCTGGCACCTTAAGAGAGAATGATACCTTATCGCGGTCTGTATAGTAGAACGATTATAGATTCCCACGAATCTCTGAAACGGCTCTTCAGATGCCGTCGAAACTTTGCCAAACGACGTCAAATAGATAGAGGAACGGCTGTCTTCTCCTCAAATTTTCCGAATTTGAGGAAAAAAAATGTAGATTGGGTTATCATAAGCCAATCTACATTCTTTTTCTCAAAACCAGAAAATTTGAGAAGAAGAGAGCCATTCATCTATCTATTTGACGTCGTTTGGCAAAGTTTCGACGGGATCTGAAGAGCCGTTTCAGAGATTCGTGGGAATCTATAATCGTTCTACCATACCGACCGCGATAAGGTATCATTCCCTCTTAAAAAACAAAGAGGATGCGTGGAATCGGATTTACGAACAATACAATGGTTCATCGATTATCTCTGCAAAGGTATATAAATTCTTTTATATGTATACAACTCTATTGCTATTTCTAATTGGCAAATCAATTATTATAATTGCATAGGACGGTGAAACAACTAAAGAAAATGTGGGCGAACATGAAATGCATACAGCGAGAGAACCTCACCAAAGAAAAACAATCGAGACTGGCAACAGGCGGTGGACCTGAAATGCCACAAGTAGAAATCGATCCAGATATCGCCTTGATAACTCCACATTTGATGACGACTGCCCCAACAATTTTTTCATCGAACCTTCCCGATGAAAGTTTAAAAGGTTTTTATTTATATTGTAGTCAATATAGGATTTTAAGCACTGAACTCATCGTAAATCATACAAAATTACAGAAAGAGAATTCGCGGTGCTGGATGATAACTGCACCATAGAATATTTGATTATGGGAGACGAGAATGTGCGAGGTGTACGAGGAGCCGGAGAAGATGAAAAATGTGAACCGCCGCTTGATGACAAGATGTCATGGACTCCGGGTCATGAGGTAGCTCCTTCGGTTTCGGACAGATCAGAATCTCTTGGCGCATCTGAAGTACCTGATACTTCGCAACTCAGCTGAGGAAAGCGTTGGAGAGAAATCGCACGTAAAAAATACAATAATTAATAATAGAATCATTTTACGAAATCAATGCTTGAAAAAAAATCCATACTAATATCCTTGCATACAATAACTACTTTTTGTTTTTATTTAGCAATCGCATCAAAGAAAAGAGCAAAGAACACGGTTGCAGATAAGGAGAACGAGGAGAATACTTTGAAAGTGGACCGGATCCGTTGCACCTTGAAAGAGGAGAAAGAATTTAGATCGATGAAAAAAAATCATGAGACAGAAAAACAACGATTCGAAATTCAATATCAGCAAGAGAGGCTCGAATTATTAAAAAAAGAAGCAGAGTTGTTGGGTCTAAAAATAAGAAATGAACAAGAAAAGCACGAACTAAAAAAGCAATATTGGAACCAACAATATAGAATGTAATTTCATCCGTGAAGAATAGAACTGTGATAATATTATATATTCAGTTTCCATAGTTAACTTTTAAAAGTGCCTGCAGAAAAGTTGAATTTTTATTTTTTAATTAGTGTTCGGATAACTCGCGAAACTTAGAGTAGTGTAGGCGCAGCGCTGGGGCAGGTCTCGAAATGATCATACAGCGGAGGTGCGGCGTAAAAGCATTGTTAAAGTTTATTGTTGTTGTCGTCGATAAAATACATGTCTCTTGCTCGCGGTGCCTCGCTCCAGTACAGTTGCGGTACTGTGGTTGTTCGTCTCACTCCTGGCAGAAGATGCAGCGGTGGAGTGGTTGATGAAGAGTCAGTGAGGGCCCTCGTTGCTTGTTTGGGAGACCGCGGTTCCCACTCGCTGCCGGACGACGTTTGAGTCTCGGTGTTAGCTGTGGTGGTCTCGTTGACGGTGTCAATGGCTGACAACTGGGTCCCTCGGTGTACTCTCGCTGTTGTCGCTGTTTGAGTAGCCGTAGAGCAGTAACGAGGTGGAGTCTCTGCTAGCGGTGACAGGAGTGAAGGAGTGGTCTTACTCCAGCGTGGAGAAGTCCAGCGTCGATTCCTCACATCCCATGTCCACAGGGTCGCTCTAGGTGGTCGTGTGGGGCACCCTGGGTACGAACTGATCGGCCTGGTGATCTCGATCAATTTCCACTCACTTCTGAGGCAGATCGAGAGTTTCCGCTGCGAAATGCGTTTACGCTTTTGGCCTCGACGCATGAGCATGCAGTCGTGGGCAGGAAAAAGGAGAGAGAGAAGCGTCTGGCAAAGATTGCCTCGACGCGTTGTAGCTCCAGTGTCTGACGTAGAAGCCCGACAGCTGTGAGTTGCTCTTCTCGAATTTTGCTTCGCGCAGCGGCTCCTTATATTCAAGTTCTCGGCGCTCCCCACTGACGAGAAGCGCTGGGCTCCTCTCCATCTAGTGGTGAACCGCGGTACTTCGGTGAGCTGCCCCAGCGATGCGTGCACGTCGGGTAGCTTAAAGGTAGGCGCGCGCGTGTGTCGGGCGAAGTTGCCCGTACTCGTGCGAGGCGGGTAGCGCGAGGTTAGGCGCAAGTCTCGCTCAATTAGAGGTATATATGTGAACAGTTCTTATTTTCGTTCCTAGAAGAGCTTGACTGAAAAAAACAATGTACTTTTATTTTTAACTGTTCATGATTAAAAGAAAAGTTAGTTATGAGTTTTATTAAGTTTTGATTTTCTATTTGTTGAAGTGCATACACGAAAGCTTATCTTTTGCTTTTCACTCTCTCTCCGTATCTCTCCATATTTATAAATTCGTTGAGTTTTTTTTAGTAAAGTTCCAGAAAAGTTTATTTTTGTTTTTAGTTTTGTATAACTGAAAGTTGGTTTTCATTTTAAGAGATACACAGTTATCGCGAACCCGGTAGGAGATGAAAAGAGCATATCCAAAGTTTCTATTGTAGTGATTTATTTATGTTATCTCATTATAGTTGAAAACTGTAATCCAAATAAAAGATAAAATACTCGTGTTTTCAGAAAAATATTGGTTCTCTTTTATTTTGTACGTCTTTCATCCTCATTAAATTAATTGGAAAGACGTGCAATTAACGCTCTACGAGTTGCAAAGCCATCTCCAGCTTGAATATCTGGTGCAGGTTGAACAGGTACATAAATTTGCTCGTCAACTTCATCGTCTTCAGGTAAGGCATCGTTGTACATTAACGACAAGTTATGTAGCACCGCACAGGCAACTACTGTTGTTGTGGAACTAATGAGCTTGGTTGTTAGTCCCCTGGACAAGCATGGGAGCCGCCTTTTCTATATCCCGAAGAATCTTTCTACAACTATTCGGATACGGATATGAATTTCATTATATCTGCAATCAAATATCATAGTTTATCAATAGTGATTTGAACCCCCTTGTTTTGTTTGAAGTTAAGTTCATTTTTTCGTGATGTTCAAGTACCACAGTTTACCCCCTGTATAAATTGAAGGAAATATCAGTGTGTATTTTTTTAGAGGTTCTTAATGTTTAGTATGAACCTTGTTACCATCATATACAAATTTGCGTACAGTTTGAAATGATTCCATTACCTGATTTCTTCTTCAATTTGAGGGTTTGCTAGAGGCGTCATTAAGGGCGGGGTAAAGTTAATTCGGCGAAAAAAGGCATGTTTTTAAGATTTTTTTTGGCGTAACGAATAGTGTTCGTTTATTGAAAAATTTACATATAATAAAGTAACATTTGAACAACATTCTCCTAAATTTGCATTGCAAAATATTCAAAATTGAGCGAGTGAAAATTAAACCCCGGAGGCGCCTCGAAAAAAAGTTGGTTTGTGGTGTGCACCATAACTCGCAACAGAATCATCTGAAACAAAAAAATCAAAATGCATTTGTTAAAGGAGATGTTTCTCGAGGTAATGACGGGAGGATTTTTTTTTCGATTTTTCGATTTTTCGTAGCACTTGGGAGCCAAAAACCCGATTTTCGCTAAAAAATCGGCTAATTTGTTGTTGAAAATTAGTAATTATTAAAAAAAAAACAAAAAAGCTCTCGACAATACCCGGTGAATTATGTGAAGAAGTACTGTGCAAAATTTCAAAGCGATTGGTCCAGTAGATTTTGAGTTACATTCGTTCATTTTTCTGAATACGTATGAATTTTTTCAGATTTTTCAATTATCTTTGAATTTTTAGAAATTCAAAATAAAACTCGATAATTTTCTTATACTCACTCAAAGTCGTCGATGCCAGGTACGTAGAGCAAAAGGCTTCTATCAAGATGATCGAGAGCATCTTTTTGCGTTTGTCAACGCAAAACTCTTTCTTCTTTACTGTCGTGCGCCGCTTGCTCCTCTGCTCTACTAATTCGCAAATCGACAACTTGTCGGGCTAATGTATATACTAATATACACCATGCCTCGAATATACATAATGGGACCGGAACAGGCCCGTTTATCAAGAAATTTATTCGCGGTCGAAAAATACAATAGCGCGCCGCGCAGTCGCCGCCCAGGTATAAAACCCGGCATGGAGCAATAGACGCTCAAATACTCATAACTTCGTCAATTTTACTCCGATCGACTTGAAATTTTAACAAAATATTCTTGATATATTACGCATTCATTTAAAAAAAAAATTTTAAATGAAAAAAAAAATGTTAATACTTTACCCCGCCCTTAAGAAAGTTAAACACGGATATCCTCGATCACCGACGAGCATTCCATCCAAGCGTCTCTCTCTATATTTAATATATAATAGCGAATTTTGAAAAATTCTGCTATCGTGAGCACTCCCAGGCCATTCAGGAGCAATGTCCAGAATTTCAGTTCTCGGCCCAACAGCTACCTGGAAACAATGTGAATTTATTATATTTACAACAGTAATGGAGCATAGAAACGACGTAAGACTAACCTGAACATTTAAAGAAAAATATCCTTTTCTGTTCCTGTAAACCTCGTCAATATTCTGGAACCTTGTCGAAACTAGTATAATGTGCGTGCAGTCAATGGCACCATCTATGCCTGGTAAACCGATAGCTCCCTCTCCTCTACCCAGATCCTTGAAACGTCGATTTTCATTGCGGACTTCTTCGTTTTAAGGCATTTTGATATGCCTTCGCAGTAACCTCGCCAGGAGAACACTGACTCGAAAAACCACTCTGCCGACAGTGGGTTGCGATACAGTCATTGTATCTCCAAGAAGCAGCTTTAAACAAAAACCATAGATGTTATTTTTAATTCGTATAAATTCAGCCAGTAAATAGAGATTTATGACCTTTATGATAAATACCTGAAAACTCGCTGTAGCATTGTCAACGACGACGAACGTGCATCGTTCGAGTTGTTGGCCGCCGACGCCGCTGTCCCAGGCCCTCGCGGTGGGAACGTAACCAGCATGGCCTAAAACTTATCTGCCGCTGGAGCCCCAAGTGTCGCCTTTTACGAGGGCCCTATCTTTTCTGTATTTTCCCTTCGAGTGTATAGTTTCCGGCGCGCCTAGCTGTCGGCATCGCGACCGAAAGGCCGAGGAAATGTGTCTAGCCCGACCCGACGCTTTCCCACGCTGAGCCGTCCAAATGCAAATACTCGATAAGGGAAAGGACTGTTCCCCAAAACGCACCCACATTCTTGGAGGGGAATCAGAAGACGCTGAGGGCCCGACCGGGAAAAAGGGGACAGTCAGTACGGAGCAAGGGCGAGAATAAGAAGGACGACTCCGCGCGACTCCTCTCTAATTCTCTAAGCAGTAAAACACGCGGTCACCAACGATACGCTGCGAATAGTAGAGTAGGAGCGTATCCAACCTATCGACCTCTAGAAATACGGATTTGTATTTCATTTATTGTGTATCGATAAATCGGGCACTATTGATTAGAATCATTAATCACCACGCGTCCGTTATTCGACTAACTATCTTAGTTAGTCTGGCGATCCAACCCGCAGAGCCCAACTGTTCCCATAGGACAAATTGGCGATCCTGCCAGGATATAGTTAAGCGACTGCTCTCCGCAGGAATCACACTGATTATATCGATCGTCTAAAACTTGGAGCCTTCTGCACCGAGTCAGTGCGAGTAAAAATCAAACAGCGACGCGTGTTTACTGACGCCCTTCGGGAATATTAATTATTTGAATTTCGTCTTCCGCGTCGAGATATCCCAGAATAAATATCGTGAATAGTGACGTCGCGCCGCCTGGAAAAATCGTACCGTAAAATTCGTGAAAGACCCAATCGAAGAGCGTAGAGCAGCAAGATATCAGAATCGTCGGTCCTACCGCAATCGTCCAGTCAGAGAAGATTCCAGGATTCGACGTCGTCCGAGCGCTAAATTGAAGGAAGTTCGCGGAATGATCACCTACATCACCTCCTTACTTCTTCTGTTCTCCCAAATGTAAGTCAGTTATATCTCTGTATATTTTCTACTTGCCGAGGGTCTAGAACACTAGCGCGAGAAGAGAAAGGATAACCGAACGGAACCGGGAAATCCTATAAATAGAACGAATAAAGTTGGTAAATTAGCCAATTACTTAACAACTAACGAGTATTAAATAAATAATCAAGATGAACCCCGAAAACGTGAGGAAACATGTCGAACGATACGCTAAGTTGAGGATAGAGATTCGAAATTTAGACGCGACATTGCTAAAGGAACATCCGCCCACCGAGAGGCGAATTCTCGAAGAGACAGTTAAGGGACTGTTAATAGAACGGTCCACGATTCGCGCAATGTTAGAAGGATTGCCTAGCGCACGAAACATCCTTAACGAATTAGACGTTGATCCGGACGACATTAGCGACGACGTAGCTATCGACGTTCGTCAACAGAGAGCTCGTGAGCGAGAACAACAGCGGCAGGCAGACGAAACCGCCCGAGCGCGTCAGCTCGAGCAAGAGCTGACGCGCTCGAGCTCAGCTCCCAACGTCTAGCCGAAGAAGAAGAAAGAAATTTCGCGATTGCGAGGCAGCAAGCAAACCAGCCGCCTCCCCCGCGGCAGTCCGTGTCGGAGGCCATGACTCTCGAGGAAGACCCTTTACCGACCGGGCCACCGGCAACCGACACAGCTGTCCCGGGTGTCGCTAGTACAACCCAGATGTCGAACCAACCCCCACCCTCGTACCTCCAGTCACACTTCACGGCCTACAGCGGACTGACCCCCGAGGAAATAATTTCGAGAATTGAATTGGGTAAGATCCAAGCAACGACGACGTTCACGCATGCCCAGGAGCAACTCTCCACCTACCGGGAGATAGTGGCCAATGCTACTGCCGAGACTCGAGCCGGGGAGAGGCGGCTTCAAGAACTCGAAGGGGAACGCGAACGTTTGGCGACTGCTGCCGAAGCAGCGGCCCAAGAGAAGGAACGCATCGCCACCCAGCTCCGTGCCCTCGAGGAGAGGGACGCCGAGGCAGAGACACTCCGGCAAAAACTTCGGGAAGCTGAAGAAAACCAGCGGGGAATGCTAGAGGAAATGCACCGCTTGAGAAATCACCGCGAGGCCCACCAAGCAGCCGGACCGTCCACGTCATTCCGAGCCCCGACCCCCGAAGAAATACGGAATTGGGAACTCGAGGCACCCCTACCTGACACACCCCAGACAGCGTATAAGCAAGCGATTGGACGGTCAATAAACGAAGCTCAAAGGGAGGAAAGACTCCGTAAGGAGATCCAGCAACTCGATCTGATCTCGAGAGAATCAGCCCGAGAGATCGAGGAACAACGAATTTTGCTCGAGGAAGTTCAGCGAAACCAGCGGAATAAAACAGTTCTGAAATCCGTGAAGGAGATACTGAAAGAAATAAAAAATCTCGATCTCGAACCCGCTTGCAACCCGGCTCGAGGCCACCCATCGGAAATGGGAGCAAGCGAGGGACATGACAACGCGGTCTAGCCAGGAACCGAAACAACTCGATGTAACGGATCCGCGGTTAGATCAACTCCGGATCAACCGAGCTGATCAATGGCCGGAGGGAAACCAGCGATTGAAAATGAATATGGGAATCGCCAACGACGCTCGAAGCGGATGGAGACCAGGTGGCCCAGGAGGTCCAGGAGGCCCTCCGGGTTTCGGACCTCCCGCGGAGCATCCGAGGTGGCCCGGACAACAGCCTTACGGGGACAAAGGACCTGGCTACCCCTTCGGAGGGCCACCAAACCCGCCCGATGGCCCCTATTACCCACTATAGCGAGGAAATACACCCGAACAACCCGCGGGAGGCACAATGAAGGCAACCGAGTGTCTTCTGCTGGTACCCAAACTGGAAAGGTCCACTCTGATACTAGACTGAATTAAGCATTTCAAATTCGCATGCCGCTTCGTATGGGGCACCCAAAAAGCGGCATTTATCTCAATGGTTTTCGTTAAAAAAATATCGAACGAAATCACAAGATTTGCGACAGGCATCATCGAGACCGAGGCTGGGCTCGTTGAATTTGTCACCACGCATCTTGGTTACCTACCTGGTTTCCAGATATGTATGGACAAACTCCGCCAGGTAAAACAAACAGGAACCATTCTGGACTACATAGCGAACTTCAACCTCGCGCTGCAGGCTAAGGAGGCCGATCAGAGGGATCAAGCCAAGGGTTCTCTGGACCATATGCCCTTGGTGTACGATCAAGCAGTTTCTATGTTCATCCACGGATGCCGACGGGATGTATTCGATAGCCTAAAGGTTTATATTAATACCTACTCGAGTCTAGCGGCCGCTCAGCAAGCTGCCCAAGAAATCGACGAAGCCAACATCGCCTACCAACAAGCCAACGCAGAAAGAATGAAACTGCCAGGCTATCCAACCCCACAGCAACTAAGATACCATCAGCTTCCGCCAAAACAGTATTTGCAGACTGCACCGAAAGGTACTCGGCAGTCGCCGATCACCGTAAATGTTGCCATAGCCAGCGCAGAGTCGATCTGTTACAACTGTGGTGGCAAGGGACACTTCGTACGAGATTGCTTAAAGCCTAGAGGGAACTTACAACCACGGCCAACCGGGGTTGTAAGCTCCCTACAAAGCTTCCAAAAGGGAAATTTCCGCCAAGACAGGCCACAACCCAAACCACCTCAGATTTACAACATAATCGACCAAGAAGCCTTAGGAAACTCAGTGACGGATGCCAACGAGGACAACGACGGAAGTCAAGAGGAGGCATACCAAGAGTATCCAACGTCGGGCTCGGACGTCTGGAACGAGTCAGAATCCGTCCAGGAGGATTCACCCGAGACGTTGAACTACTAGTGGACACAGGTAGCTCGCTCAACCTGATAAAAAAAGGGTGTATACCCCAAGGTTTCCCGGTAAAAGAAGCGAAAAGAAGTTTCGTCATGGGAAGCAGTCGGTTTGAAGCGAACGAGAAGGTCAGGTTGAGATATCTGGGGGAAACCAGCATATTCTACGTGCTACCTGACGATTCTATTATACCTGAAGATGGCTTTATGGGCCTACCGTTTATGAAGCAGAGAGATTACAATTTGTCAAACAAACACCTCGTGTTAAAACAGAAGACCCATGCGCTAATCACCGACGGAATCACCGTACCGCCCCACACGGCCGTGATGATAACATTCGCCGTCGACGGCCCGGATCGCGATTGTTTAATTACCACGGGTGCCTACGACAAACCACGGAAAATGGAGAGGTGCACAAATTCGAAACAGCGTACGTTAACAGAATCGAAAACGGGTACACGGAGGTAATGTTCGAGAACCCAACAGACAAGGCCATAAACTTCGACGAAGATCGGATCCGAGTTACCGACGTAAAGATGGAATACACGGATAATACCTGCCTTACCCCGGAACAAAAACACAAATTTTTGCTCGAAACCTCGAAACTCGATCACCTTGAACCAGAACAAAGGGAGATAATCACCGGTATTATCCTGGGGTATCAAGACATCTTTACATCTCCTGGTCAAGAGCTACCAGCTGCACCGCATGTGAAACACAAGATTATACCGATCAATGACACACCAATCAACATCGGCAATTTCAAGACAGCCCACGCCCACCGCGGAGAAATAAAAACCCAGGTAGCTGATATGCTAAAAAGGGGTATCATCAGAGAATCTGAGTCACCATTCAACTCACCTGTCTGGGTCGTCCCCAAAAAACCTGGACCCGACGGAGAAAAGAAGAGGCGCATCGTCATCGATTTCCGGAAATTAAACAAAAATACGGTACTGGACGCCTATCTCATGCCTCGCATCGAGAACATCTTCGACTCACTCGGGAATGCTAAATTCTTTAGCGCCTTCGATTTAAAAGTCGGATTTCATCAAATAATGATGGACGAGGACTCAAGGAAGTATACAGGATTTTCAACGTCGGAGGGGCACTTTGAATATGAACGAATGCCATTTGGCCTGAAAAATGCTCCAGCCACATTCCAGAGGATGATGGACCAGTGCCTAGTCGGACTGAATCACAAAATCTGCTGGGTCTACATGGACGACATCGGTATCTTCGGGGAAACTATCGAAGAACACAACCAGAACCTGATTACCGTCTTCGAGAGGTTACGAAAATGCGGACTGACTTTGGAGCCGGAAAAGTGTAAATATCTCCTACCGGTAGTCGAATATCTAGGGCACATCATCACAGCAGACGGTGTGCAACCGAACCCTGCAAGAATTGAAGCCGTCAGAGATTTCCCGGCACCAACCAACCCAAAAGAGATCAAGTCATTTTTGGGACTCGCAGGTTATTATCGGCGATTTATAAAAAACTTTTCGCACATCGGCCGACCCATGGTCGACCTCACGAAAAAGGACGCCCGATTCGACTGGACCGAAAAATGCCAGAAAGCATTCGACGAATTGAAATCGTGCCTAATCACATCGCCGACGCTCCGACGCCCGGATTTCACGAAGATGTTTACGCTCACAACCGACGCCTCAGATTAGGGGTTAGGGGCGGTCCTCTCCCAAGAAGGACACCCAGTGTATTACATCTCTCGTGCCCTCAACGCCGCGGAGAAGAATTATGGAACCTCCGAGAAGGAGATGCTGGCGATCGTCTGGTCGGTACAACGATTACGCCAATATCTCCTAGGATACAAGTTCCTGATCCAGACCGACCACCGAGCCCTCGTCTGGATGGCCGACATCAAGGATCCGTCCTCGCGAATCCTCAGATGGAGGCTTCGCTTGGAAGAATTTGACTTCGACATCCAGTACAAAAAAGGCTGCGAAAACCAAGCAGCCGACGCGCTGTCACGGATACCGTGCGAACCGAAGATCAACGGAGTATCAACCCCAAAGGAAGAACGAGGGCCAGCTATACGTAGAATCCTTCGACGTGTCGGAACACTGAAAAGACCTGACCCAGAACCAAAAAGCTGGGTACGAGGCCCGCGAGTCGAACTCGACGATCTTGATGACATTATGCAGAGGGTTAACAATTTAGCCTTGCATCAGGGAAGGCTTAACGAGCTGACTATCAGGCCAAACTACCCCAAGGACAGATCCCGATGGATTATTTTTACCAAACAAGAGCCTGAACCACCAACGCGGGACAAAGGTGTGGACAAGGAAAGGAAACGAAGACACGGAACGCCTTTCCACCATCAGGAAGACACCTGGAAGCAAAGACTGTACCAGTTAATCCAAGGTCACATCCAACAGGGGAAGTTGTTGGGTACAGGGGAGGAATACGATAAACGGATACGAGAAATACACAACGATCAGGTGGGACATCTCGGAATGACAAAAACCCTCGAAAAATTACAACGCATGGAAAATTACAATCCAACATGGAAGAGTCGGTACGCGAATTTATAGCCAATTGTCCCATCTGCCAAAAATATAAGACCGACAGGAACCCACCAGTCCCTTCCGCCGTCTTGATGGATACAGCCAGGGAACCGAACGAGAAAACAGCCATCGACATTGTGGGACCATTAACAACGACACGGAGAGGAAATGAGTATATTCCCTCTATCCAGTGTACGTTGACGAAGTTCATAAGACTCATCCCTATCCCAAACAAGAAAGCATCAACAGTTCTCACAGCCCTCTTTAACGAATGGATCTGCATCTTCGGGGCACCAAAGCTTGTCCTTAGTGACAACGGAAAGGAGTTCAACAACAAGCTGATGACGTATTTCCACGAAGTCATGGGGATTAAGGGAATACAAACGACGGTTTATCAGCCGCAAGGAAATGGATCTATTGAAAGGATGCACGGCGTACTGAAAGATTTGATCCGAACGATGTGCACGAATAACATCACGACTTGGGATACGAAGATGAACGCTATCGCCTTCACATACAACGACAGCTTCCACACCTCGATCCAAGATACCCCGTTCAACGTCATGTTCATACACTCGTCCAACTACCCGAGCGCTATTGAACAGCTGGACACGTCAACGCTCCAACAAAGGTTTGACGAACTAAACCAGAAGCATTGGAACAAACTGTACCAAGCCAGACACCAACTGATGGTAGCGCGCGAGAAAAATCAGAAATACATCGACAGTGCTATACGTAACCCGGTGCCGCTGTACAAGGAAAAGGACTGGATCCTTGTCCGAAATAAGGCCCCTTCACACGGGTTATCCATCAAGTGGCTCGGACCCTACCAGGTGATAGGCGTGAACCACGAAAAAAAAAACAATGTGGCTTATCATTTCCCCACCAAACTAGGACCACGTGTTCGCATGGCCCATACAGGGAACACACAACCCTTCCGAAGGCACTTCCAGGACGACGAGCCAACCCCAGGAAGACCACGGCTACTAAAAAGAATTGACCTATCCGGGAAAGAACCCCGAGTCTTTCACGGATAGACCATATAAAAATCTGACTGAACACCATTCACGGCTATATTTCTAGATGGACTACAGACGGAAAAACGGACCTCCTACCACTGCATTCGAGCCTAATTCAGGAAGAGCTGGGCGAAGTACACCTCTACTCCGAGACCTGGCGACTTATATATGCCGTCGACCTCACGCAGATGTACGCAGCGTTCGAAGCTCTTTCCAGCCGCATTGCCCAAACCGACAGTTTGGTCACAGGGGCCCATACGGCTTCGGGAGCCCCCGAGGTTAAGTACTTGTCACCAGCAAACGACGCCCTTTATGCAGTGACGCTTCAAGGATATTACACCTTAAGGGGAGACATCGAAATTCTCGGCACCCTATTCCACCACCCGCTCTCGTTACCACGGAAAGAGAGAGGGATCCTTAACGTAGTTGGAACGGTCCACAAATTCTTGTGGGGAACCCCCGACAACGCGGACCTTCAGACCATAAACGCCAACATAGTTAACCTAATCAACGCCACCAATGAAATCAATAAGATCGTCAGAGAACAAACGTATATAATGGAGAAAACGATCGCTTCCATCTCCGAGAACGAGCACGAACTCGAGCGACGACTCGGAAGAATTGAGTACGCTGTCAACAACGTACGCGCGGCTGTCAACGATATCACAAAGGAGATGTACTTTAACGAAATAATACATCGCCTAGACATAGAAATCCGAGAACCAGACTACGTTCTCCGAACGGTGATGACAGCCCTCGAAATGGGAAAACACGGCATCGTTCAGCGTACTCTGCTAACTCCCGAGAATCTGGCGAGAGGAACGAAGGAATTTGTGGACGCCCGAGGACGACATCCTCTTCCAGGCCTGGAGAATGATTACCAAACGTTGATCGATCTATCGGAGGTCTCTATCATGTCTCGCAATCAACAGCTGATTTATATCATCAAGATTCCATTCGTCGACGAGAAACCATGGAAAATAGTGTTGAACACGCCAGCCCCTATGGCTGTCAACAACACCTACGTAACCTTCAACCCCACGTTCGCCGAGCGAATCTCACGAACAATTGGTACCAAGACGATTGTCCGACGGTTCGACGGAGAGACTATGAGGACGGCATCGAAAATCAACGTCGCCCCCTACGAGGGAATTGGACACGAGGCGGACTCTTACACGCTTTGCGAATCTGAAATCGCCTTCAGCGTAACAGGGGACACGGATGACTGCCACCTCACCGCATTTCGCTTAAAGGAACTCGGAGTGATAAACACCAAGACCGCGCAGATCGTTATACCACCGAAACCAGGGAAGGACTTCCCGATCACAATCCATTGTGGCATGGAAACAGAGACTTACAGCATTTCGAGACCATCTCTCTTACGAACAAACGACAGATGCGAAATATTGACAACCTATTCACGGTTCGTCCTGCTCACGTCCTTAGAAGAATCGATCCGCACGGAGATCACCTTCAACGTTTCTAGCCTCAACCTTACCTTCCCCGAGGGACTGTCTATCGCAACCTTCAGCCGACAGATCAAACTAGACTCGCTCGACATGTACAGCACCAGTCTCAAGGAGTTGCGGGGGGCCCTCGACGGTCATCAGGTCAAGTTATTGGTCAACGACTCTTGGGCCAATATACAGGGAATATTAATCCCATCCCTGCAAGGAATAGCCTCCCTGTTCCTTGTCGGAGGATTAATAACCGCGATGTGGAAATTCGGTGCGATAACATGGTTTTTCCGAGTTTGTTGTAGAGAAACCACCATGCAGCAGGTCAAGGCCGAGAGACGATTATCCAAGCTTCAAAGGGCTAACCAGAAGATGCTGTCACGCAGTTTGAAGTCGAGGAACGAGGACGTACCTCAATCTACTGGTGGGGGTGTCGACGACGACGAACGTGCATCGTTCGAGTTGTTGGCCGCCGACGCCGCTGTCCCAGGCCTTCGCGGTGGGAACGTAACCAGCATGGCCTAAAACTTATCTGCCGCTGGAGCCCCAAGTGTCGCCTTTTACGAGGGCCCTATCTTTTCTGTATTTTCCCTTCGAGTGTATAGTTTCCGGCGCCCCTAGCTGTCGGCATCGCGACCGAAAAGGCCGAGGAAATGCGTCTAGCCCGACTCGACGCTTTCCCACGTTGAGCCGTCTAAATGCAAATACTCGATAAGGGAAAGGACTGTTCCCCAAAACGCACCCACATTCTTGGAGGGGAATCAGAAGACGCTGAGGGCCCGATCGGGAAAAAGGGGACAGTCAGTACGGAGCAAGGGCGAGAATACGAAGGACGACTCCGCGCGACTCCTCTCTAATTCTCTAAGCAGTAAAACACGCGGTCACCAATGATACGCTGCGAATAGTAGAGTAGGAGCGTATCCAACCTATCGACCTCTATAAATACGGATTTGTATTTCATTTATTGTGTATCAATTAATCGGGCACTATTGATTAGAATCATTAATCACCTCGCGTCCGTTATTCGACTAACTATCTTAGTTAGTCTGGCGATCCAACCCGCAGAGCCCAACTGTTCCCATAGGGCAGCATAATATCGTAGACAAATTAAAAACTGCATCACAGGGGGAATTGGTAATCCACGATAATCGGCTCTTGCCAGTCCTTCTTTAGTTTGTGGTAGAATACCAAAGCGCACAGAATCTTTATCGAAACGATATCGTCTTTTGAACTCATCATCGGTATAATATTCAAATGGGTTTATTCCGTCGCGAATGTATCGTCTCTGGACACGTTCTACATTATCGTTATCATCGATATCCGGCAACTCTTCGAGGTCGTCATCTGAATCCATATTTTTTTCCAAAGAACGATCCAAAGCATCTAAACAATGATATTCTATCCACAAATAACACAACACTTTTTTCTCAAGTCGTCTACCATGTTGACTTGGCGTCTTAACCTCACTTTCGAGCCACCCTGATCTTATTTGGGTCAAATAAGTCTATCTTATTCGACTCTGAATTGAACAAACATAAAGATTTCCTTAAGAAATGACTGTAAATTATATTCGAATAAGTTTTACTTCTTCAAGTTGTTTCTTGAACTACAGCTTAAGGCGGTGCTCAATTGCCGACTGTGCATGTAAACAGTGACTTGAGTTCGTGCTCAAAACAAAAGATCAGACTGTGAATACGGGCCTGAAAAAAGCGTCCCCGAAAATGGCTCCATCATAGACGGCGCTGGGGTGCTGCGGACGCTATGTACAGGGTGACAATTTGGGGATGGCCACCTATTTTTAAATCTATTTGGGCGGCCATTTCGAATCAGTTGAGGTGCGCTTTTGGAATAGTTTTTTGGGAACTTTTCGAAAAAAATATAGGGCTCATGCGAAAAAAATAAATTTCATGGAAAAAATTAAAATGGCATTCCGCGCCGGCCGAAGCGAAGTCGACTCGATTTTGAACACAGAAGATCCGAATAGAAGTGGGTCGAAAAATGTTATCACTGAGAAAAACAATATCAAAATTTCGAAATCGAACGATAGTTCAAACGTTGAGTTTGACTTCCGCAGTATCTCGGGAAAGGCCGAACCTGCGAACGGATTCAGCGGAGAGAGTAGGCGCTGGAGCTTCCGCTGCTGTGTTCGCGTCGCGGCTGTCATGGGGCCGCAAACGTCACCGAAAAACGTCAAGCCGCAGCTGACGTTTCGAAATGTGTTCACAAATAAGCATTTGTGAGCAAATTTTTCAGGGTTTTTTAGGGTCATACTTGGCGCTAACATAAAAAATGTGGCCATTAAAAAAGCTTCATTTTTTTTCGTCTTTCAACATCGTCCACGGGCAAAAAAAAATGCTCTGGCTTAATTAATGCTTGGGTGCTTATTCTTTGGCTTCCATTTGGTATTTTTTGCTCTTTGTACGATCACCTGTCGCTGAGATCCCGCCAATAGAACGAAAATTCAGCTCTGGCGTTGATCATCGATATCTCTTGAAGTAATGATCGTACAGCGAACGGAGGTGGGTTTCAGAAACTCGAATGACTCCTCTATAAGTTCCTTTTGGTATTTGAACGAAAAGATTTTTTTTTAAGCTAAATATTGATTTGAATTTTTTTTACATACTTTTTCCGCCGTTTTGGCAATGCCACCACCAGCTTGCAAATATTGCGAAAACTATCGATATTTCCATGTATTTTTTTAACCGAATACATGGTTAAGATGAAATAACAATTCGTTAGTTTTCTCACTACTTTTGTTTGCATGTAATTTAGCAATAAATACTCATCAAATCGCACAAGCAAAAACAAAATGCAAAGTTTTGATTTTTTTTAAAATCGTTATCCATTGACGAATCGTATGGCGATGCGTGTTAAAAAGGTGTATGAAGATTCGCTTGGGGGTATCAATTCGATTTAATGCAACCAATTTTAACTCGCTAAATTATAGCATGCAATCAAAAAAATCGAATCAACACTGAACAGGTGATGATTTTATAAAATTTTCTACACATTTTGAAATGAAAAAAATCACAATATTGGGAGATGGATCTGTTTTTTTTTCTTACAATTTCCCGTTAACTATTCAGCAAATATTTTAAAAAAACCAATTTTTTATTTCTTTTTATTTCAAACTGTTTACAAAATTGCATGAAATTATCATCTGCGATTCCTTTGTTTGCATGTGTTGTATCCCCGGCTCGAGAACCCGGGATAGGTATTTTTGGGATCGTTGCGAAATTAAGAGTTGGAACTCAAGTTCGTTGAATAGGAATATAAGTTTATTACTGGGCTGGTCTTATAATTGAATTTACAGTATGTCGGTCGTACCTTAGGACCGAACCGTTCAAAAGCCAACCAAGGACTGACTACTCCCTGGTAACTTCTCTTAATTGTCGACTCTGATTGTCGCAATTTGCCCTAGATCGAACATCATCCGATGCTTCGTCAGGACGTGTCGCAAAGTGTCTTTTTGACGTTTGCATTTTGGCAAAAGTGTGACTCTTTCGCAAGGAGGATGCGAAACGGTCTGGAATGCCGTTTCGCAAATACTTTCTCGACCGTTCGGTCGTTTCGTTGTATTGCGTAAATCAGCGGATACAACACCCCTCCCCCTTAAAAGATCAAATTCCTCCTGGGATTTGTTTTAATGTTCGGTCCTCCGGTTTACAAATTTCTATTTCCATTTTCCCTTGTGATTATCCCCGATCTATATATCGTTATTTTTCTTAAAATAATTCTCGCATACATATAGTACATTTTCTTTTGTATACATTTTCGTCTGTTCGTTTTACACGGAATTCGTCGTGGATATGTTTCGCTTGATTTTTAATCTTAATTTTGGCACGGGCAGCTTCCTTTTCGCTGACTGCGTTGCTTGATTGCGCCGGCTCGGCGCTGCTTTGGCCCTCATTGTTGACGGGTTTCCACGCGTGGTTCATACGGTAATAGCATATACAGGCTATTCCAAGTATTATCAGCGCGATTGCGCTTAACGAATAATTACCTATTACATGTCCATATGTTCTAGAATCGCTTGATTCCGCTTTTAGTTTATTTTTTATGGTTTTTAAACGTTCGCCGATCCTGTTTAATTCTTTTGGATCGTTTATAATTTCGTGCGGTAATACAATTCTTGTCGATGTATGATTGAGTATGTGCATGTCTGTAGACAAGAATGATAAATTATATTGTGGTAGGAAATCGGCGTGTTCGTTTCGTCTTATTTCGCCGACTGTTTCTAGTCTAAAACTAGGGGCGGTGACGGAACATTTTCCGTCCAAAGCCAGAGTCCCTGTTAAAAAGTTAACAGGGACTCCTATTAAAAAGTTAACTACTTGTCGCACGTCACTTAGTAAAGACTCTACAATGAGGCTCACGGCCATCATTCGTTCATCCAATTGTTGCCGGACGTTTTGGTCGTTGTACTGGTTGACGACTCTTTGTTTGATCTGTTGCACGAGAGCTTGTAGCACCTTCTGATTTTCTTCCAAACGAATTGTTGATCGATTAAAAAGATCTATTGTGGAGTCCAAAATTTGCACATTTCCTTTTAAGGCATCTTCTACTGTTTTTTGCCTTTTATTTATTTCATTTATTTCGTTGCTGATTTCGGATGCGTCTTGTGCATCCATATTTCCTGTTATTGCTTTTATTATTCCCCCCAATCCGTCTATCAAACCTCGTCGATAACGACTTTTTTGGTTTCCTGTTATGTCGTATGCGGCTTGTAGTTCGTTGTTAATTTTTTCTACCATGCGAGTCGTTGTTTTCGTGACCATATGGCAGAGTAAGTTGGCTCGCAGGTCTTAAGCGCATAGATCTATTATTTTCTTCGTGGCTTCGGTGATCTGCGCTTCCTGTTCTGCTATTCCACTCAGATCCATTTTTACTGCCAGTTTCCATACGTCGCGGGTTATTGACATTGTCCCGATTTCCTCATAGAAAATTCCGGGTGAAACCGTGAACCTTTCTATCCGGTATGGTTTTTCCGGTGTATCAGCCTCACCTGGGCTCGACCCTAGGGCCAGAGCTAGTATCCTGCGAAAATAATTCGCGGGGTTAAATTCTTTGGATCCGACGTTTTTTTTTTCTTTTTTTTTTCTTTGGGGAATTTATTTCCATATATAGATATACATATAGGTTTACGATCTATTTATAGAATTTCAATTCTTTTTCATTGAAGACTTTTTTGTATTCGGACTCGTTGCCGGGTCTTGAGTTTAATGCCCTCTTTCTCTTCATTTCTGCAATGTTCGCGTTTTTGTGCTTCGACAAGTCGCTCGTTTAATGCGTGAACGGCGACATTTTCATTCTTGTTTCGACTTTCGACGGAAGCCGATCGCCTTTTACCTCGGTGAGTATTCGTTCTTTCTCTGTCTTCTTTATTTACCTTTTACCTCGGTTCATAATTATTATTATTGTTTTTTTTTTGTGTTTTTATTCCAGACATGGATTACTCGCGATGCGAAGGAGAAACGGTCATACTCGGAGGTGAGGAGGACGGTCTAGAATTCGTTGTGGTATGTAGACGAATTCTCTTTCCCGTTTTTTTTTCCTCGGAGGAGATTCTCTTCCTCCTAAATAAAACAATGTGTTTTTTTTTCTTTTTCACAGACGGCACGGGTTCCCAAGAGGGCTCGCTCATCCTCTAAGGGATGGTGGCGGCGGCTCTTTATTCAGCACGCCGTCGGTGTTCGCCGCCGTCGCGCCCGGGTCCGGGCCAACCTCCTCAAGATTTGGGCCGAGGATCCGGACAGCTTGGAGGCCATGGAGTGGGGCTGGGAACCCGCCGACTTATTCGGATTGTGTCGGCTGTTTTATGACAGCCCGGAAGAGGGTTGGTGGATCAGCCGCCCCACCATGTGGTGGCTGCACGCCCTCTTCCCCTCCCCTCTGGGGTTGAAACCGGACCCCATTTGGGTGTTCGGTTAACTTATGTAACAATATACCACCTTTTTCCCACGTATTCGTGTGTTTGTTTATTTTATTTTTCCCTTCCTCTTTTCAGGGCGTAATGCAGGAGAGCCATTGTGGCCTCCATTAATTATAAGAATCGCTTTCCGCACTTCATGTGCGATGTATAATTATTTCTTCTCCTTCTCTTCTCACCCCCTTTTTTTTTTGATGACGGGGCTTTCGTGCGGTCAAGCCGCGGGCCCCTCCTGTCTCCGCGCCTACCCGCTGGCCATCGCGACGGCTAGTGGATGATATATTTTTTTATGCGATTCACGTGTACGCGTGCTTCCTTGCGTCCGCGGCCGATACGGTAGGTCTCACCTGCCTCTCGGCTTCGGATCGTGTAAGGCCCTACCCACTTCGGAGTGAGCTTGGCCGATCTGCCCCTCCTCACGGTCTCGTCGTAAAGGAGGACTTGATCACCCGGGCGGTACTCTATTTTACCGGCCGTGTGATCATATTGATGCTTCGATTTCTCCTTACCCTTTTTCAGGTTTTCTTGTGCTTGTTGCCATGACGCCCTCAGGCGCTCGCGTAATTCCGCTGCGTAATCGTCGTATGAATACGTGGCTCGCGGAATTTCTCTCAGTGCGGTTGGTAATTTAGCCTCCTTTCCGAACACTAATTCGTACGGCGTAATACCCGTAGCCGTGTGTGGCGGGGTATTGTATGTGAACATAGCGTATGGTATCCATTCGTCCCAGTCCCTTTGATCCTCTCGTACGAAATTTTTCAGGTATTCTGCAAGGGTCCTATGTGATCTTTCCAGGGCTCCATTTGATTGTGGATGGTATGCCGTGGTTTGCAATTTTTTTATTTGTAGGAGATCACACATCTCTTTAAATATTTTGCTTAGAAAATTTGTGCCTTGATCCGAGAGGATTTCAGACGGGGCACCAAATTTACAAATAATTTCCGTTACAAGGGCCTTTGCTATTGTATTGGCTTCTTGATTTTCTAACGGAATTGCTGCGCTATATTTTGTTAGTACATCCTGGAAAGTCAGAATATATTTGTTGCCTTTTTCGGTCACCGTCAAGGGACCTACTATATCAACAGCACATTTTTCGAACGCTCGGCTTGGCGTGTCTGTGATTACCATCGGTGCCTTCTTAATTTTTCCCGATTGATTTCGCTGACATTTGTCGCACTCTTGTATGTGTGCGGTGACGTCTCGTTTCATTCCCGGCCACACATATCGTTGACGTATTCGCTGCAGCGTCCGTGTGATGCCTTTGTGCCCACCTAGAGGGGCATCGTGATATTCTTGTATTATTTTTGCTCTGTCTGCCTTGCTTGGGGTGGATACGCCAATGCTGCAGTTTTCTTCGTCGCTCGCGCTCGTGCTCGCGCATCGCGACTCTTTTAACTCATGGGGAGATTCCCCCTGTGCCGCGCTTCCCCAGGCGGCCTCTTCTTCACGTGCTGTCTCGTAGCACGGCGAGTCGTATACTCGGCCTCTCCTCTTTGTGCGGACATTCGTAACGCTGTCTTTCTTTTCGTGCTCTCTCTCTCGGGTGCTCTCGCTCGTGTTGTCATTGTCCGATTCCGTATTGTCGGACTCGGTTTCTTCTCTCTCGCTTTCATAACGGCTGGCGGCCATACTGTCTTTCTTTGTTTTCTCTCTCGCGCTGCCGCGCGGAGTCTTCTTTCTTTCTCTATTTAATTCTTTCTTTGTTGTGCTACCATGCTGTTGTGTACTTTTTTCTACCTCTTGTGCCTGAGCTCGTGTCAAGGCATATATACGACTTAACGCGTCTGCGTTTGTGTTTGATTTTCCCGTTTTATATTGGATTTTATAGTTGTATTCTTCCAATTTTATTCGCCATCTCATTAGCCTTGATCCTGGGTCCTTTACGCTGAATAACCATGTCAATGGTTTGTGATCCGTTATTATGGTGAATTTTGTGCCGTAAATATACGGTCGAAATTGATGTACTGCCCATACGATTGCAAGCAGTTCTTTTTCTGTAGTCGAATAATTGGTTTCGGCCTTGTTGAGAGTTCTACTTGCATAACATATGGGTAAATCCTCTCCAATTTTCCCTTGGGACAGGATTGCACCGATTGCCTTATCTGAGGCATCCGTTGTCACGATAAACGGTTTCGTGAAATCAGGATACTGGAGTATGGGTGCTGTGATCAGGGCTTCCCTTAAATGGTCAAATGAGCTTTGGAATAATTCGGACCATTCGAATTTGACACCTTTTTTGATCAAATTCGTCATTGGTTTTGCGATCTTGGAAAAATCTTTAATAAATCTGCGGTAGTACCCGGCAAGTCCCAGGAATGAATGTATTTCTTTTACATTTCTCGGTATTGGAAAATTTTTTACCGCTTTTAGCTTTTCGGGGTCAGGCTTTACCCCGACTTCTGTTATTATATGACCGAGATAATGCGTTTCTTTTCGCATAAATTCGCATTTCTTTGGTTGTATTTTTAAATTAGCTTCTCTTAGCCGCGTCAGCACTTCACGTAGTTGCTTGTCGTGCTCGGCGAGTGAGGCTCCATGTATTACAATATCGTCCAGATATACGTAGCATTTTAGGCCTTGCAAACCGGCCAATACTGCGTCCATTAATCTTTGGAACGTAGGAGGTGCATTTTTTAAACCAAATGGCATTCGATTATACTCGTAATGCCCCAACGGCGTTGAAAAGGCCGTTTTCGGTTTGTCTTCCTCCGCCATTGGGATTTGATGAAATCCCGAAGCGAGGTCGAGGGTTGTGAAGTACTTTGCCTTTCCCAACTGGTCCAGTATCTCTGCGATATTGGGCAGTGGATAAGAGTCACCTTCCGTAGCCTCGTTTAACTTCCGACAGTCAACGACCACCCTTTTTTGAACTATTCCGTCCGCATCTGGTTTTTTCGGCACTACGAGCAATGGAGCATTCCATGGGCTCGTGCTTGGGCGGATTATATCCTCTTCTAGCATTTTTTGTGCCTGTCGTTGAATTTCTTTTTTGTGCTCCTCCGGCAGTCGATAAGGTCGCACCTTTATCGGCATTGTCCCGTCCTTGAGTGGTATCCGATGCTCGACTGCTTTTGTACAACCCAGTAGTTCTCCTTCGAGATGAAATACGTCGGGAAATTCCTCGCAAATTTGTCGCAAAATCGTTTCTTCTTCCGCGTTCAAATGCGAGTTCCCCTTAATCTCGCGTCATAATTTTTCCAACCTTTGCTTTCGTAATTCTGCGATTTTTTCGACGTCCTGATGCGTTTCCTCTTCTTTCTTCTTTTTGACGCATTTTTCTTTTCCCAGGTTAATTTTGTCGATTTCCAATTTTTCCAGTTCGACCGTAGGTCTTTTGATAATTTGCTCTTTCTCGAGCACGTTCATTATTGTTACCGGGCAAGTGTTTGCCTCTGCCTTTACGACGGCTTTTCCCATCGTAACACCCTTTTGGATGTGTTGTTCCCTTGTAACTCCTTGGCCTTTTCCCATCGTCCTCGCCTGCACTATACATTCTGTGCGGGCGGGTATTTTTAAGTATTTCGTGCCGTGCACAAACGGTATTTTGTGCCCTCTAATTTCTATCATTTTTCCTTTTAGTATGTTTATTCCTTTTTCGACTATACAGTCCATTCCAAGGAGTCCGTCTACTGCTAACGGTACTTCCTTCCCGACCACGTGGAACTTGTGCGTTATCACAGCGGCCGGGGTGTCCAGTTTCAACTCAGCTGTGCAGAGGGTACGGAACGCCTTGCCCCCGAGGCCGTGGAGTTCTATGACCTCGTCCCCGATGGGTGTATCTGGATCCAACTCATTCACCTTTACAATGCTGCACTGGGCCCCTGTGTCACACCGGAGCGTCAGCATTTTTTCGCGAGCCTGTTTTGACGCTATATGTAGGTCACTGGCGTGTACTCGCGGCAGCTGAGTGCTGACGTGGTAAATTCTTCTTGGTGCCTTGTCGCTGTGTACATATGGCTTTCCAAGTAGAATGTCCATTATTTTTCTTTGCGGTTTTTTCCGCTTGTTCACTTGAACTCTTTTTGTTTCTTTTTCTATGGAAAGAACGCCGACTGCTAATGAACTGACGGTTCTTTTGGGCGTATTTTCTTGGGTTCTTTCATTTGCCCTATATTCATTTTGTTTTCTTGGGAACTTGCAGTTTGGCACATAATTGTAATGCTTCTGTGGGTTACTCGGGCCTTGCCATCCTGGCCTTCTTCTACAGTCGTTATATCTGTGACCCGGTTTTTTGCAATAATTGCAAATTATTTCTGCTTGATTAATTGTTTTCATTGGCACTGGCAAGCTATAACGCGCTTGCGTATGCGCCTGATGCGACGCGGGCCTCTGGAATGGGAACGATTTTCGCCCCTCGTGGGCGTGTGACGGTGCGGACTGTCCGCTACTGTGGGAGACGCTCTTCGCGATTGTTTTGGTCCCTTCGACCGATTTTTCCTCTTCGATTGCTCCGCGGATGGCTTCGCCCAATTCGCGGTACCCTCGTGACCTTACTATTAGCTGTAAGTCCTTGCGAAGTCCATGTTCGAAATTATTCAGGGCAAAATGCCTAATTAACTGTTCGATTGCTCTTCGACCAGATTCCGAATTGACCATGGGCGTGCAACCCGTGATTAAACCCATCATTATGGACCCGACGCGGTTTGCGTAAGCTTGTACAGTCTCGTCATGTTTTTGTCTACAGGAATTGAATTCGATTTGTAGCGCGGGGACTGTTCGCTTCGCCTCGTACAGTGATTTTAATAATGTCAGCAAATCGTCGAACGTCTCTACGTCTTTGTAACGCAGGTCTGCCGCGGCCTTGCCTTGCAATTTGAGATGCAATATAGCCTGTAATAAATCCGCGACATTTTCTGCGCGGACTCGAGTCGACGCGTATTTTATTGCTCGTATAAAATCTGTAACGTCTTCTGGTTTGGAGGCGTCGAATACGGGAATGCTCATTCGAGCCTCTTTCATTGACATATAGTCGTCGTGTTCGGCCATTGTTACTCTCCGTTGATTTAATAACGTAAAATCTTGGCGATTCAATTCGCGATTTCTTTCGACTTCAACGGGATTAAATGTTTCGTCAGCACTGGACGACGCGTCTGACGAATTGCGTTCCGAAGGCTGATTATGTTGTCGCTTCGGATTTAAGTATTTCGCGTACGTTACGGGAGTCAAATCTAATGTTTCTGTGCTTGGATTTTCCCTACGACGCTTTCGGCCTAAATCACTTTGACCGTCGTAAATGACGACAGTGTTAAAAAACGAATCTAACGATCGTGATAGTTCGTCTCTCCCGGGCAATCGATACCGGTCTGCTTTTTCTTCGTCCGACATAGACGAATTCTCTGGCTTTGGAGGATTTTTATTTACGAAATGTTCCGTCACTTACAGGTAGATGATTGCAAGATGCATGCTGGTTGATGAACTGCTGATCGTCCTGTTCTTCGTTCCTTTGTTTCGTACACTGCTTCTGGGTACGATTTCTCCGATTGTTGAGTCCTTCTTCCGTTGATCCTCGGGATCCGGGTTTTCTGGGATTGGCTCTGCTTGGCTGTAGCCTTTCCTCTGTATTCCTCTTCCGACTCGGTCGGGCTGGCTGACTCGAGCACACGGGTTGACTCGGTCACTCGTTTATGGTGCTTGAGTGGTAGTTGTGCGTGTGCACACACAACGAACGAACTTTTCGGCAGATCCCACCGCTGCCACCAATGTTGTATCCCCGGCTCGAGAACCCGGGATAGGTATTTTTGGGATCGTTGCGAAATTAAGAGTTGGAACTCAAGTTCGTTGAATAGGAATATAAGTTTATTACTGGGCTGGTCTTATAATTGAATTTACAGTGTGTCGGTCGTACCTTAGGACCGAACCGTTCAAAAGCCAACCAAGGACTGACTACTCCCTGGTAACTTCTCTGAATTGTCGACTCTGTTTGTCGCAATTTGCCCTAGATCGAACATCATCCGATGCTTCGTCAGGACGTGTCGCAAAGTGTCTTTTTGACGTTTGCATTTTGGCAAAAGTGTGACTCTTTCGCAAGGAGGATGCGAAACGGTCTGGAATGCCGTTTCGCAAATACTTTCTCGACCGTTCGGTCGTTTCGTTGTATTGCGTAAATCAGCGGATACAACAGCATGCTATAAGTTAGCGAGTTAAAATGAGGTACATTAAATTAAGTTGATACCCTCAAGCGAATCTTTATACGCCTGTTGTACACGAATAGCTATACGATTTTTCAATCGGTAACGATTGAAGAAAAAAAATTCAACACAAACATTTATTTTCGTTCGTAGGAGTTGATGAGTAGTTAATGCAGAATTAGAAGCAAACCAAAGTAGTGAGAACGATAACGAATTTTTGTTTTCATCTTAACCATCGTCATTTGACGTCTAAGGAGCAAGAAATGTGCCCCTTTAATTTTTCATGAAAGTTTGTGGATTCGGATTAAAAAAACGGTTAAACCGATGCCTTTGCAAATTTACAGGGTCTTTAGGCATGTATTATGGTCAAAAACTTCCTAGAAACATTCATCATTTTCCCAATATTTGCAAAGTTGTGGTAGATTCTCCAAAATGGTGGAAAAAGTCATTTTTTAATACTTTTTCGAATCAATATTTAGCTTGAAAAAAAATGTTTTCTCTCAAATAGCAAAAGGATTTTATAGAGGTGTTATTCGAGTTTCCGAAACGCACCTCCCGTTCGCTGTACGATGATTAGTTCATGAGATATCGATGATCAAAGAAAAAAAGCCGAATTTTCAATCAATCGGCGATATCTCAGCGACGAGTGGTCGTACAAAGAGCAAAATAATACGAAATTGAAGCTCAAGAATCACGCTAAAAGACCCAAGTTTTGATTCAGGCAGGAATTTTTTTTAACCAGTGGACGATGTCGAAAAACTTTTTGAAAAATGCATTTTTTTAGTCGCGCTATGTTTTTGGTCTCTGCCCAGTGTGATGCTTGAAATTCTTTGTGCGGTAATGATAAATGCGATAATGATACAAAAATTAGATTATTCATTGGATTAATCGGAATAATGAATCGAAAGATAAATAAGTTGATGATTCTTAAATTTTGAGGCACCGAGCGATTATGTTAACAAGTTGAAAGCTTTTATTAGTAGTAGAGCTAGGCGGGTTCTAACGCACTTTGGGTGGAGGGAGAAAGGGGGGAGGGAGAGAGGGGGGAGGGAGAGAGGGAGAGGGGGGCAGAGGGGAGGGGGGAGGGAGAGATGGCAGGGGGTAGGGAGCGGGGGGGGGGGCGATGCGTCGTGCGTGCGTGCGTGCGTGTGTGTGTGTGTGTGTGTGCGTGCGTGCGTGCATGCATGCTTGTGTGTGTGTGTGGTGTGTGTGTGTGCATGCATGCTTGTGTGTGTGTGTGTGTGTGTGTGTGTGTGTGTGTGTGTGTGTGTGCGCGCGCGCGCGCGTGTGCGTGTGCGTGTGTGTGTGTGTGTGTGTGTGTGTGTGGGTGGCGGCCTTTCAAAGCCCCCTAATTTATGACATGCAGCTAGTGCCACTCCAAAAGACAATGTCAAGATGTTTCCGCCCCGTCTCAAAGCTCGCCGACACTCGAAACAGGTCCTGACAGGTTTCTCGGAAAAGCGTGCATGCGTGCGTGCGTATGTGACAACCATATATGGGTCGGAAAATTTTCTGTAATATGAAAATGGTAGGCGCCACATGGGTGGTCTTTATTTATGACATGCAGCTGCCCTGCTTCTATCTCGAAGACAATGGCAATTGCATCCGCCCCGTCTCACAAAGCTCGCCGACACTCGAAACACGTCCTGACAGGTTCCTCGGGGAAACTATAGTTTAGGGATCTATCGTCAAGGGCTGTTGGCGCCGATGGAACACTTGAGCTGCACTCTTGAAAAAAGAAGTCTCATCGAGGTCTCGGGTTCATTCCGTGATATAACGTCAAGATGTTCGCATGTGCGAGTATGTACGCAGTACATCCAGCCAAGCACCCCCTGGACTTGACTAAAAACGAGCTCGAACAGATTCCAAAGGTTTTGCTCCTAAAGTATTGGGGTAACTTTATTGGTTTACTGTGGGATCGTTTGCCGGAACATCATCAGAACGACAGTGAAGTGATATCATATCTTCCATGCATGGAGCACTATAATACACCGCAGATGAAAGATCACATTGATGGCCCCCCACCTCAACGTCGGGAGTGTGAAAAGTGTTGCGAGGGGGGAAATTCCGTACGTGCGGGGTTCTTCGAACGTGTTTGAACCTGTTACACATGCCTATGATTGGATAAGTGGGGAGAAGGTTTCAAAATCTGAGTGGAGGGGATACAGGAGGGAGCTCACGATTTCGTGGACCAAGCTCAGACTACACTATTCCACCGCACCATCAACATCTCTCCAAAAAAGAACTTTGAAAGTGCGGGGTAAATGGATCTCTCAAATATCAACAAAGTCAGCCTGATGGCGGAATTCCTCCCAACGAAGAAGCTGTCAGAACTCCACGTCCATTCGGATCATCAAATCACGGACATGAGAGCTGTACAGACCAAGTTTGGAAAACGCTACATCGTGGACGTTGCAAATGAGTTTGCCGTCTTCTTGCCAGCGCGGCTGGTAAAGGCCTTCGATCAAGATTTGAAAATGTTCGAGAGTATGCTGCAACTGGCGCGCAATGATCAACTCTACATGAAGTACATTGGTGGAAAATACAACAGCGTCGAGTTCCATCGAGTCTGAGTATGGTGGAAAAGAACGCTCGTGAAGGCTCGACGGAAACAACAAGTTCAATAGCAGCCAGCATCATCACCATCGTAGAGTGCAAGGACTGTTTACATCACAGTCATCATCGTAGAGTTTTCGACGCTCGAGTCTGAGTATGGTGGAACAGAACGCTCGTGAAGGCCCGGTGGAAACAACGAGTTCAGCGGCAGCTGGCATCATCACCATCGTAGAGTGCAAAGACTGTTTGCATTACAGTCATCATGGCAGAGTTTTCAACGCTTAGTGCTATCTAAAAATGTACAAAAAAAAACTTTATCATCGAATATAATGTAAAAAAAATGTCGTCAAACTGTATTCGCCGTAGATATAGGAAATAAATGGAGAGAACGATATTTGTTCAAAATGTTTTTATTCATTTAAAAAAAATCCCTCGCTCACACAACGCTTCATATACACTCAACCAGCTTTTCATCGACTTTACATTGGCTTCGGCGCAATTGTATTTTGTATTGAAGGAATGATGGGGACATTTGGATTTCGTGATTTTCGGCAGCTTCTGCAGCGATGGACAGTCCAGAGTCTCCAAGTCGATGACTTTTGTTGCGGCATCCGTGAATCTTGATAGCCATGCGCATTTCTCGAATCCCTTCGCATAGATGGTGGGAGCTCCTTGCAAGATTCGTCGAATTGTCTTTCTAGCTGCCTCGTATGGTGTGCCGCTGTGATCCCATCCTATTCCATGGAAATTGCGTTCCAACCACTTGTTGGTCATTTTGTACTTGGCCGTTAGAGAGTCCCAGGCAAATGGTGCGTCGAAGGCGAGCGTCAGTGGTTCAGCATCCTTGTCGAGGAGTCTGACGATGGACATCTCTTTTAGGACAAATTTGTTGATGGGACTCTTGAAGCCCTGTACATCGACGATAAGCTCCATGTTCACTGATGCGGGTGCGAATCATCAGCATGATTTTATACCAATTTTTTAACCCCACCACTGATTGGATTGTACTCGACAATACGATCATGAAGGATCATGCAGTATGCCGAAGTTTGTGGCGGAATATTGTTTTTCAATTCAAAATCAAGACGCACGTCAACAGGGCCGGACTTGAGAGAATCGTTTTGCTTTGAACAGTCAATGACAACGAGGGGGGCTTTCTCTAAAAATTCCACCCTGCTCAGCCATGATTCAGCCTCTTTGTTGTAATAGGTCTGCTGAAAGTTTGCATACATCTCGTAGAGTAGAGCATATTGATTTTGTTCAATGTTCAAATTCAAATTTCCATATGGATAACATTGCGAGTTAAGGTATAGTTTGACATCACTCATGTTACAATGATCAAAGTGGCTCGCATTGCGTTGTTTCGTATTTTTCCGTCCCGTCTGCAGCGCGAGTATGACATATCGTGGCTTCTCCAGTTGATTTGAAGTTTTCACAGACCACACGTGCTTGGAGGTCGCTGGCAGCAACGGATATTCATACAGTTCCCATGTTCAGAAACTCATGGAGATTGGTGCGTCTTTGGCGAGAAACTTTAACAGTTGAATTTTTCGCTGATCCGAGACCGTTACATACTGTATGAGCCATTATATTTTATGCAATACGAGTTTGTAGTCTTCGGCGGCCGTTTGTACAATGGCATTGTCGTCGGTCTTTGATCTCGTGAGAATCAACTCATGCTTGGCATTTACGACAATTTTACGATAATCTTCGGCAAAGCCGAGGAGCATGCTGAGCGGTAGACAGACATCAAAGTTTTCCGACACATCTACAATCTGCTTGGTCTCTTCGACATCGAGCCATCCAGCGTTCTCGAGCATAGAACTTTTGGCCGGTGAGAGAGACGAATATCCCTTAATTACACTCGTAATGCCGACATTCTTATTACGATCGATTTCTATGGCATTCAATTCATATCGCACTTCCTCAAACAAATGACAAATGGCATTGTTGACGAGACTTGTAGCAGTGGTTGGCGCTCCGTCACGCTTCGATAATTTCCCACATATGTGTAGGGAACTCTTGCTTGGCAGGATGGAGAGGTCTTGATGTTGGATTGCAATACGAATTTCATCGCTGTTATTGAAGTTGAAGATACATATGGCTGACGCCCGTGAATCTCGCAATGGATGCTGGACTCATCAAAGACCACTGGCGCCTGAATGTTTACGATTTCTTCTTCCATCTCACGCAACAGATGCACAGAGCACAGACTAAATAATTTTTTACACGCTTTCGCCACGCACTTTGAGACCCAAATTCCTCAAGAGTAGCACGTTTTGAGGTGTTAGCACTTTGGGCGCTGGCCGACGACTGATCGATTTTATCCATGGTCGTTTATTGTTATTGGACGATCTGTTGAAAACAATACCCATCACGACTTTATATGCATGCGTATGGTGATTACTTCACCGCGGAAATTTACCAAATCCCCGTCCTGATCCACTATGCGAAGCTGTATCGCATCAATCGTTCGGCTCGTGATTGGCAGATAAATTACGTGGGAGGGAACTTCAATGATCTTATAGCCCGGTGGCACGGATGGAAAGAATTCGTGAATTGTGTGCACTTTTTGTCCGTTAATATAGGCACCGGCGGTAATGTTGCACTCAACGCGTAGGGCGTTCACTTTGAGAATGGCCACTGGAAGGACGGATTCGTGTCTTTTATTGGCTTCCAATTTGCGTGCGGTGAAGCCTAGTAGATGTCCAATAGAATTTTTCGGTTCAAAATTTACCTCACAATCACACTCGATCTCACTGCGTAGCGTATTATTGTTGGGTTTAATGCTGATTGTGATGTTTTTACGTGAGAGCTCTGCTTGTACAAACGCCTCAATATCCTCTAGTTCATAACTACCCGTAGGTATCGTCAACACCTCATCTCCCACGTAAAGTTTATCGTGGTCAACGTCAATATTGGGAATAGAGTTGAACGTTAACAATTCCACGAGACCGAGGGTATAATTTTTGTGTGGTGAGAGTTCGATGGGGGGAAAGTATTGCGCCTCGAGTATGGATGATGAGCCGGATATGGTCAACGTTAAGCTATCATCCATGGTGCTGGTAAATTGACAACTGAATTCTCCACGTCATTTCACCCCTATATATATAGTGTATATTTGTCTTTGTGATGCAATTGTCGAGAAAGAAACTTGAGGCACAAATGTCCACATTCAATCGTATCATATTCTTGATATCTAGTAAAATTATAATTAACGCTACCAACACGAAAATATCTCATGAGTTCGGATGGTGGTGGAAGATTACCGAAACTATCAAAGTACATGACTTTCCATCCGGTCTTTTTGTAAGCGACCCAGTGTGTTCCAGGACCGACATTTTCGTCCAAATTCACAACCGCTGCTTCACATTTGAGTGGTCCACTCGCCGGCAATGTATCGCGCATGTAAACTCCACGAAGGTGCGGAATTTTTAGGATTTTCGCATATTTGAGTAGGTCGCGGTCGGTGAGGGGTCGGCGTGGTAGCGTAACTTCTAGTTTTTTGCCTTAATATGAAGGCCCAATCCCTGCTTATATGGTTTCAGATGTAGACCCCGTCCTAATGCAATCGCTTCAATTGTCCGATTATGACGCCTACTTTCATCCAATTCACGTTTAGCTGCTTGAGCAGCATTTACCGCTTTAGCTATACTAGCCGCACCACCTGACAAAGCACCCGCAGCGCTTAGACCCGCAAAAATAGGCACGAGGAACGGCAATAAACCACCGATTTTTTGGGGTATAGGTAGAACCCGAGGTGTGCGTACTTTGCCACCTTGCATCTTTACAGCTGCACGAGCTCCCTTTAGAGCTGATTTAATAAACTTCTGCGGATCATTACTTTGAATCATTGTCTTCTTTGCAGCACCAATTATCTTTTTCAAACAAACACCACGCCCGCGAGCCTTTATCCCCATACCAAATTTTCTCTTTGTCTTCATAATATTAGCCACACCCCAAGCACTGGCTTTTTCGCCGATACTAGCGTCTCGCGCGGTAACACGTTGCCAAGCCTGTTCAGCCAACACTTTATCCGCCAAATGTCTCACTTCAAGATTATCCGAATTTTTCGAATACGCAATATCGTGTTGTTTGCATGCCGTATCCAATGGATTAATGCCGGGATCACCACGAGCGAGGCGCCTGGCCAACTTTGTGCCTGGTCCACAATACTGATACCCCGGTAGATGTAGCTCAACGGGGAGTTTGTTGATTAGGCGATTGACCAAACCCTTACCACTCTTGCGATGCATGATCATGTCTGAAGACAATATGCGACTGACGGATAATCCCTATAACAATGCTATTTATATGATTTCGCCGTTAGTCGTGTGTGAGATGACGTCCAGGAAGCAAACTATTGGAAACGGACTTCCCGTGATAAATTTCGACGAGTTTGTCGCAGACGGTGGGAGGAAAGAAAAACGTCATGGGAATTTATTGCCGGATAGCATACGTGCACTGTTCTGCGGTCCATCGAATTGCGGGAAAACCAATGCCCTGCTCACTCTCATCATCCATCCGAATGGCTTGAGATTTAAGAACATTTACATGTATTCCAAATCGCTGCGGCAGCCAAAGTATAAGTTGCTCGAACGATTACTCGAACCTGTGAGTGGAGTAGCGTATCATCCATTCGAGGCGCATGGACACGTGATAGCGCCAAGTGATGCGCGATCCAACTCTATATTCATCTTTGATGATATAGCATGCAAAAAGCAGGATAATGTTAGAGCCTTCTTTTCCATGGGAAGACACGAGATTGTCGACAGTTTTTATCTTTGTCAGACGTACACTCGTATCCCCAAACATCTCGTGAGGGATAATGCAAATTTCGTGGTGCTTTTCAAGCAGGATGATATGAATCTCAAACACGTGTACAACGATCACGTTAATACGGATATGACTTATACATGCTTCAAAAACATGTGCATGAAATGCTGGAATTCCAACAAGTATGCATTTATCACGATTGACAAGGATAGCGATATTAATGCGGGTCGATACAGACAAGGTTTTGATTATTTTCTAAGCATTGATAAATTAAGCATTGTGCACGCCGTGGCGGTGACAACATGAAGAGCGAACAATTATTGCGTGAAAAGGATGTCTTGCGCGAACTTGCCAAGGCGAGCGATGCAATCAGACGAAAGCATCGAATGATGAAATCTGGCAAAGAGAGTGATGCGCAGAGAATGCGCGATGCCTTTAAGCCTATAGTCAGACCATTGGAGAAATTGGTGTCGTACAAAAACGGTGGGCCGGCGAAGGAGGAAATCAAGGATGAAAAAGCCGACGATAAAGAAGGAGATGCGATAAATAGTGTGAAACATGAATTGAAGAACGAGACACACGATTCCTTCAAGAGTGAAACACAAGATTCTTTCAAATTGATATATGAGGATGATGATGATGACTCGCAAAATGTCGATGAGCTGATCAGTGAATATCTCCTGCTGTTACGAACAAATAGAAAAGCAAGCCTGCATGTATTATATGGTGTGCGGAATCTCTCAAACAACCGATTAATGATTAGCGATTCTCCGATAAATTTCGACTCTCAACATATTCGTGTGGGAGATGTGAATTATGCGAAAACTGTTGGATTAACTGAGCTGCTGTTTAAAAAAGTGCCCAATATCGAAGCACTCACACCAGACGATTTGAAAAACTATGAAAAAATTGTCATTGCGACGAATGCGCACAAAAAATTTTACAAGCCTCGTGAGGCCATCCGACGTAACACCAGCCACAAATTCAACACATATATCGCAAATATAGTCGATCATCATGTGGGACAAGGTATGCCAAAGTATAAGCTAGCTAGAAAAAACACCCAATTGGACTATATTTATTGGGACATTCCAAACGAGCTAGTAGATCGTCTTCGCTTACTTCTCGCATCACAAGCAGCCGGAAATTCAGCCCATGCGAATGAAATTATATCGATTATCGAGGAATTGCGTGAAGCTGAAATCATTTATTAACTCCTCGACATCGGGGAATTTACGCATTATCAACATGAGTGTCGATGTGTTTGGACGCCAATTGCGTAAGAGTGTACTCGTCAGTAAGCCCGGTCCTCCAGGCCGACCTTGGATTGGGTTTAGAACTACCGCAGACGGTCATTATGATGTGGGGCAGAAACGATTGTGTAACATTGCTAATCCAGAGGGGGAAGACGACGCCATCACTCTAAGTGCTTTACACAAAAGATCCCGAACTATCATTAAGAACATTCGCAAAGAAATGAATGAGAGTAGCAAGTTGCTGGTTAATGGACTTGAAGCTTCGATAAGAGACATTGCAAAGACTCTCGAGGCCGATGTCACAACTCTACAAGACTTGGCGATCCGCAATTCAAACGTCATTGCTGAATTGGACGCACGACTGAGTGGACTGGAAAATGAACGAAAAAAGGGGCGCTCTCGTGCTGGAGCTACATAAGCCTGCTCGACGAAACTATCCGCGTCGACATGTGGACATCCGTGGCTTGGACGAGACCTGGCAAGCTGATCTCGTCGATATGTCATCATACGCGCGACAAAACTCTAAACGCAAATTTCTCCTCACCGTCATCGATACCTTCTCAAAATTCGCCTGGGCCGTGCCAATGCTAAGTAAGAGTGGTACGGATGCAGCCGCCGCAATGAAGTCGATACTCCTGAAGGGACGCATACCGCAGAACTTACACATTGATCGGGGAAAAGAATTTTACAATTGTGACTTTAAGGCCCTCATGAGAAAGTACAATATTCACATGGATTCAACATATAGCAACTTGAAGGCATCCATTTGCGAGCGTTTCAATCGTACATTGAAGAATAAGATATGGATGCAATTTAGTCTTCGTGGTAGCTATAAGTGGATCGATATTCTTGATAATCTAGTAGCCGAATATAATGATTCCGTACACCGCACCATTAAGATGAAACCGAGAAATGTCAACGCGGGGAATGAGAAAGAAATATTGCGGCAAGTTTTCGATAAGACTCAGCCGCCAATAAAAACACCACGGAAATTCACCATTGGCGATAAAGTGAGAATCAGCAAATTTAAGAGTGTTTTCGAAAAGGGTTACACGCCAAATTGGACAACGGAAATATTTACGGTATCTCGTGTGATGAAAACGTATCCGGCGACGTATCACTTGAAGGATCATAAAGATGAACCGATCGCCGGTGGTTTCTACGAACAAGAGCTTCTCCGTGTCAAGTACCCCGATATCTATCTCATAGAAAAAATTTTAAAGAAGCGCGGTCATCGAATGTTTGTAAAATGGCTGGGTTTCGACAATGCCCACAATAGTTGGATAAGTAAATCAGATTTGTAGTCGTCAATAAAAGAGGCCAAAAACATTTAGACTTATATGCCTCTCTTTCTTTCCGTCAACGTGGTGCGCCACAACAGGCGTTTTCTCTCCCTCCAATCCCTTCTTCCCTCCCGCCCTCGAAGGGTGTATGTGGGAAATAATGGGTACACATGGATTACAAAAGCCGTTTCCTTTACTTACAAAAGTCCATTTTTACAAAATATTTACAGCAAATAAGTTTTACATCGAGTTAATATTTACAAAAACACACACACAATTTTCACAAGTTTTATACATCAAGGATTTACAAAAATGTACACAATTTTACATCGCGTTTATATACATGATAGTTTTTTTACAACGGTATGCTGTAATGCCCCCATGGTAGGGTCTCAGAGGTCCCAGGTATGATATACCACTTATCATCATGAGGACTCAGAGCAATTTTAGTCTCGCGAATGGTGTAGACCTTGTGCAACTTTGTTCGAATGCACGTTTGACTACGGCTCATTTCAATGTCTTCCTTCAAGCATCGGGCATAATCGTTGAATGTGATTGTCCTAGCCACAACGCTACTCTTGACACCTTTAACTTTTTTCGTCTCTTTCTTACCCTCAACACGTGTCGCATACATTTTCGATCGAAGTCCAATGAACTCGGTCATAATTGCACCATTGCATTCGTCTTTCATGAGACCGGGTACCTTCTTGTTGACAAGCGGCATATCATACCTATTGTCCACCGGATAGTCGGTCGTATCGAATTTTACAATGTCGCGCTTCATGTCCATGTACATATCATCGCTCTCAATGTCATATATGAGACTATCCGTATCGGTATACATGATTTTACACTTATCCCGATACAGAGGTACCATATACTCGTGATGAAATCCATGCAAGCATGTTTTGTATATGTCGAATATGCACATACCCACATATATCGGCTTGTTGAATTTCACCTCGAGATTGCGCAATTCCACGGCAATGAGGTTTTCCGGAAAAACACTTCGGCTGTGGAAGGTTGGCTTCGAAATCATTGCCTCTGCGCCATTCCTGCCCTCCCATTTTGTTAAAAGCTTTACATCCACATGATTGCGCACATTCTCCATCGTTTTGCCAAACACCGCATTGTTCATTAATTTGAATAAATTCTTTTCAAAATGATTTTTGGCTAGCGTTCGAAACTGCGTATTTAACTCAATATATGAACGTAGCCATGGGGATTGTGTGAATTGTAATACCCTATGGATTTTCATGAGGCAAAGTCCATGACGTAAGCACTGCTGTAAATTTCGATAGTGAATGATGTAGCGTTTTTTATCGCAGACGGTTGCTATCAGCTTTTCTCCCCGCTTACCCGGCGGTTTTTCACGTATTGGACAAAACGGCAGGTCTTTGTGCGCATCATGTAAAGATTGCGAATATTCCAAGTCGACTTCAAGGATGTAGCCTGTTGGTGAATCTAGCGCGATGGAAGATGGATCAAACTTGGACACGTCGTTGACCCATCGAAAATCTGCGTATGGCAAAGGTTGACACATTGCCCACCCAAACAGATTGTTGACGTCAAAATACATCAAGTATGATGATGCTTTCGATGGATCAAACGACTCGATGTACTTGTTATTAGCGTGTGCATATCGGTTCGAGCATTGACTCAGACCACCGCGTATACCCCGCTCAACGAACAAAACCATGTCGATGTCAGTTAGTAATTTAAACTTGACATTCGAGTGTTTTAGCATTGCATCCCAGGTATATCCGGGCAATGTATAGTAATACGCGGGATCTAGGCCATAGCTCTCAATGCACGTATTTCGAAAGTTTTCGAAAATATCGGCTGATAACAAGACATCTGTCTTCAGGTACAAATCGCTATAGTCGCCGAGCGTTCGAATGGCGAACCGCTCCCAAACTTTCTGAGCATGTGTGTACTCGCTCTCGGATACTGTGGCATCTGTCAGGGAACTGTAAAATGCGTCACCCGGTGGAAGGCAAGTGTCATCTAGCTTGGTCACGTCGTCAATATATTCATTTTTGCGTCAGCAAATTGAAAGTGTCCGTCGAGAGAGTTGGGAATTGTGTGCGTAAAATTTTCAGCTTGTCCTCAGTCAAAAATGCGGCTAATTTGTCGAGACTCGTGTTGAGGAATTTGTATGAGTCGATGAAGCGCAATTGGATCTTGTGTTTTGAATCGTCTGTAATTTCAACATGCTTCGTGAAGGAGATGTATTTCTCCTTTGTGATTGGAAGCACATCGGTTTTTCCTTCGAACTCTGTGGCTACTTCCTTGATGACAAAATGTGCATCGTAACCCGACAAATTGTGAAAAACTACTGGAATGAAGAATGACTGTTTGTAGTTTAAATTGCAGTTGGAATGGGCAGGGCCTCTATAGCGTCCAGTCAGATGGCAATGATCTCGAACGCGCACATCTTCTTGCGCAAATGGTTTCTTACATATATGACATTGAGTCGCTGCCCGAAAATTAGCCCACTCGCTCGGTGTCAGATAAATCATTGGGACATTGTCACAGAAAATTTCTTTTATCCGCAATGCTAGATTTTTTAGTTCTTCGACAAACCACGATACGCAATCAGCACTGCGACGCGAGTGATATGAAGATAATGAATCATCATATGCACAGCACACGTAGTATCCGATACTAAACACTTCATGGTGTTGATACATGTTTTTCGCTAGGTTCTCCCCATCGGTCTTTGCCAACACACACTCCAAATCG